>CAKNWT010309309.1:0-20922 GCA_932066315.1 Andricus coriarius | reverse complement strand
TTAAAATCAGTTAAAACTGATATTACAGTTTATATAATCTTTAACTTCAGAGCAAAGTCCATCGTTTCTGTTTTATAATCCGATGATTTCACAATTACAAGTCAGGATTATATTATGTTAATTATATTTTTAATTTTCGGTTTCATGTTATAAATTACCTGTTCTAAGACAAATACCCTTACGGAATTCCCTGTCCTAAAGTAAGAATTATAATTCTTTACTACATGCCTTGTTCAAAAGACAAAATTCAGTTAAAATTATTATTCTTTTCAAAAAATTTTTGTTCCAATTTAGTAAATTTGTAATTCTTTACGTGAATTTTTGTGCATATTTTTTTCGTATATTCCCTGCCCCAAATCATAATTGGGAATCTTTTAAATATTTCACTAAAATATCCTATCCAGGCTGAAAATTATATTTCTTTAGAAAATTCACTGTTCCAAGTCAGAATTGTAATTCTTCTGGAAACGTCAATATTCTAAATGATAATTATTATATTTTCAAATCTACTTTTTTGACATATTTCGAGATAACTCGACACCAGGAACCTCTGGAGCATCATTTGTTCCATTTATGGTGATGCGAGAGCTTTGGCTGATTCAAATCGAAGGCCAAAACCGACGGTGGACCAAAAGCTCAAAAGACGCTCACATCAACTAAACAAGACGATTAAATCAACAGTTTCTCACTGACGAGTCGCGCCTCTTCAGCGATCTCCTTGTTTGTGTCAAAATCCGCCAAAGCCCAACGATGTAGAGACTTTTTTGGAGAAAGGTATACAAGACCCCAAAACACTCTAGTTGAAAGAAGATACTAAGAATATCATCTGCTGCAAGGAATTTTGCGAAAACCTCATAACATCTGAGGAGGAATGTCCATCAATCACTGCCGAAGAGGCGAAAAAAGCACTTAGGGGAACAAAGAACTTTTCCGCTTCAGGACCAGACGGTATCAAGAACTTCTGGTGAAAGAATTTTACTTCCACACACCAACATTTGCACCGAAGGGTTTCCGGGCCGCACACGAGACGGAACGGAATACCCCGAAGGGGACCCGAAGTCCCGAGCAACAGCATGGCAATTGCTCTGTCTCTGCTCGGTCGTTTGGTCGTTAACCGTTTCCAGCCAGTGATGGTGTGAGCTCTGGCTTTCCCGCCCTGGAGTCGATCTCGAAGGAAGACCCTACATCTCTCAGCGGTCATTCTCCGGACCACCTCCGCATCCACGAAACTTCACACCTCTTATCACTCTCGCCCCTACGCTCTTACGAGGGTGAACCGATTGCCAGTACCTTGCTACGACCTGGCCATCTTCATCGCAATTATAAGTGGCAATAAATGTCGCCTTGTTTTTATTACAAATCCTGGTTTCATTGTTTCTCTACCCTCATCTCGGCTTTCCACCTCCTAATTTCCCTCCTCGACCAAAATAAACCTATCGAACGAATACATAGGGTTTCCTTTCCTTACAATTACTAATTCAATTTTGAAATAAATGAAATTGAGATCAGGGAAAATTAAAATGCCGAAACCTACAGTCATGGGAAACGATCATGAGAACCTAGATTTGGCAGGTGCCGCTGCACTTTCAACCAAAAACATTAACTCACACACCCAAAATACAGTTTCATCAGGAAAAATATAGAAACCCCAATAAAAAGCAAAAGGCTAGACAGAGCAGACTGACTCAATCAACATATACTGAACCAGCTCAAACTCAAAATAACCAACTCTCACTCCATGACCTAACTCAAATTCTAAACAGAGTCTTTAATCCCAATAATAATACATATTATGGGGATTATGAAAACTACCCCAAACTAGGGGCGTCTGTAGAAAGGAGTAACATAAGAAAGGGAACAAACGAAACCGTTCGCCTATAAAATAGAAATAGGTCAGAAAATCGTCCCCAAACTAACAACGAAACTTTTCATTGTGATTCCTTTTTAGAAAACAATACACAATTCATTTTAGAAACAGATGAGATTTTAGAAAGCGTAGAGTTCAATGAATTTATGATTCAATAAAGGGAAAGAGTTTTTAGAGAAAGGGAAGAAAGGGCAAATAATTTAAAACTTAGATTAAACAGGTAAGCTCATAGTTCTTTTGAAAACAAAAGAGAGAAGATAGAACCTAGTTACAGGAAAAATAAAAGTGCAATCGAAAAGATAATTTACAAGAGCTGCGACAACTTTCCCACAACAATATCAAAAACCGGAGTAGAACACATCACATAGACTCTTGACAACAAATGTCAGGTCAAACATACGTTCACGAATACACACTGATAATTCAGACTCAAATTACGAATTCGATAATCACACAAATAACCAAACAATTCAAGTAACTTTTTTCCCTTTTTGGCATGGTACAAACGCCGTTTCATATTATGGGCGATTGGCCTATTAAATTCAGAAACAATAAAGATGATAGTCCCGCGCATTTCTTGGACGAATTAAAGAGATTTAAAAGGGGATACAAAATAAACGACCACGATATTTTAGAAAATTTAGACGCACTAATATAAAATGCAAAAGATTGGTGCGAAATAAACAAAAATTCCAAAAAAGAAACCAAGGCATCCAGTCTTACTTAACAGAAATTAGAAAACTCTTTACTAAACGATTTTGAAACTTCTGAACAATTAGAGGACTTAGGTAAAGAATAATAAACTGAGTTAGCCAAATCAAAAATTCGAGGTCAAGTTTTACAAATTACTGAACCTAAAATGGATGCTAAAATTGAGCAAAAGTTTACTAATCGCACCGGGGATAAAAACAATCCAGGAAATAATAAAGATGATAAAAAAGAACATAATAATGGTCAAAATAATAACAAAAGCGGATATCAAAACAATTCCTACCTGGTTTCCAATGAAATTACCAGCCTAGATTCACAAACAATAGACAATGGATTGGGCAAGTTGTAATCCCAATTAGAGTCGGTAAACACACAAAATATGTTATGTTCAGGTTAGTCCCAAAATTAAATTCTGTAGTCATTTTAGGCACGGATATGCTGAAAGCCCTACGGATGGCCTTCAATTATGACTCGAAAACCTGGTAGTTAGCAGGGAGTCCCTACCTGCTATCCTATGGAACCTTATTCAAACTCACTGCCCCTCTCCATAACTGAGAACAAAATTAAACCTGACATTGAATTAAAAGAAAATAAGGAAGTTAAAAATGAAAAATTTAGAGATAAATCAGTGATTGAAAAAGAAGAAATTAGGAACATAGATAAAAAACTGAAATCCGGAGGTAGTCTTAACCTCAAAAGCACTATAAAAAGTAAGAAAAGTGGTTCCAAGTTAAAATATAACGAAATCCCCCTAGTACCTATCAATCCTAAATAATCCCCAAAAGCTAAAAACGCCCAAATTCGTGCAAAAAATCCTACGAAAGATATCCTAAGCTTAATAAACATCCCCACGAGCAAAAAATTCCAACCCCTAGAGAGCATCCCCACCCACGAACCTAGGTAAATTTGTTTACAATAGTAAATGCGTGTACAAGTATAAAGGACAAGATAGTAATATTTGGAAAAAGAGAATAGTTACTAATCACAAAAATATCTCAAAAAGAAAATGAGATATCCAAAATTGATAATAAAGATCAATGAATTAATTTCAATAATAAAGCTATAAGATTAAATAATATTTCGGATAGGTTAGGAAAAATCTACGAACAAAACGATTGTCCGCCGGAATATTGTTCAGGTATTGTTGAGCTTAACGAAAGCCAACAATCACTATTAGAAAAACTGTTAGCAAACAAAACAAAGTATACCAGGGAAAAGAACATAGGGCGAATCACTTAACAAAACATCAAATTGACTACCAGGGCCCAAAAATTAAAGAAATAATTTATCAAACAGTAGACAAATCATTAGAACAAGTTATATTAGATACTTCTGGTTCTAATTGGTCAAACCCTTTTGTTATGATGAAAAAACAGGGAAAGACTATGGATTCTGTTTCGATTTCAGAAAGGTTAATAATATTACGAAAAAGGACCTCTACCCAGTCCCACTCATGGCAGAAATACTGGACACATCCCTGGAAAAGGCATGCGCCAATTTAAAATGATGAAATTTGGTTTAACCAATGCTCTAGCCACTTTCCATAGACTTATGGACAACATTATTACTCCAAACTTGCAACCAAACGTTTTTTTGTTACCTAGACGACATAGCGATTGTGAATCAACATTTTGAACACCATTTAAAATATTTAAATACCGTAATAGATAAAATCAAGGTTGCAAATTTAATTATCAGCCTGGACAAATGAGAGTTCGGCTGCTCGGAAATAAAATTCAACGAATCCTTGAATTTCCTAAACTTAAAAATATTAAACAATTACAGCGCATAATAGGGATGGCAAGTTGGTACAGAAAAAGTATCCAAAGAGTTGAAGATGTTCTAGCGTCAGCACCTACTTTAACCTACCCAGATTTTACTTGACCCTTCCAACTCGAAACCGACGCGAGTAAGACAAGGGTAGGAACCGTACTTACGCAGACAATTGAGGGCATAAAGTACGTAACCACGTATGCGAGTAGTAGCTCAAATAGCGCAGAATTTTGGTACTCGGCATCCAAAAAGGAATGCCTAGCGGTAGTTTAGGCCATAAGAAAATGTAGGCCATATTTAGAAGGTTATACCTTCAAAGTAAGCATGGATCACTTAACATTAATGTGGCTCCATAACCTAAAAAAATCCCACTGACCGATTAGCCAAATTGGCATTAGAGTTACTAGAATATGACTACGAAGTCATATATCGTATATGTAGTTCGAATTTGATCCCTGATGCTTTCTCGAGATTAGGAGAACCAGAAAAAAATATAGACTTTACACTAGCTTGTGGCATAGAAAAATCAGGAGCGGACGTTAACTACAAAACAGACGACTGATACTCTACCAAATTCAGACAAGTTACAAAAAGACCAAAAGAACACGAAAAATGGCGAATCAATGATTGGCAACTCTATTTTCACAAAACTGACCCACTCAAATCTACTCTATTATCAGCCTCACACCCTTGGAAATTAGTCGTACTCCAAAGCTTGAGACGTCAAGTTTTACGGAAAAATCGCGATAAAACCCAGACAGGACATTTAGGCTCAGAGGAAACTTACGCGAAAATTTTGGAACATTGCTTTTGACCAGGGGTATATTCGGACGTGATCAATTCAAAGAGTTAAGCCAAGTAATCAAAGTAAGATAGGATTAATGGGAAAAAGGTTATTACAAGAACCATGTACCATGGTATCAACCGATATTATGGGCCCAGTACCAAGTTCGAAAAAGAAAGACAATTAATAAATTTTAGTGCTTGTAGACCTATTTACAAAATGGGTCGAAATAACCCCAATTAAAAAAAAACTAACGGGATCACAATAGAGTCAGCATTCTACAAACGTGTCATTTTGCGTTGGGGAATATCGCGGATTCTCCACACGGACAATGATGCGGACTTTTTTAACAAAGCATTAAGATTTCATTTTTCTTGTGTATTCTCTTCTCTCATTTTTTGGCAGATTTTAATTTTCTCTTCCAGGATATTTTCCTCTCCCGAAGAAAGAAGAGCCTAGTCTTATTTCGTCAACAGAAATCCTCAGTTCCCATCGTCTCAGGGAATTATTACATACACGCATCTTTGAGTCAGTCGGAGTAAATTCACATAAAATTTGTACTCATTACGGACAAATCCAAATAAATTTTAAAAGAAAATAGGGATTGAGACAGAATGTATATTAAATGGCACAAATTTTGATTTTCGTATGGCCTCAAAAATGTACATAAGATTATAGATATATTATGATATTTATCAATAGAATTGAGGATAAATGCCAAGGATATGAAGAGAACAGAAAGAATCATTATCCTTTTAAATTGAAGGAAAAACGGTTTAATGTAAGTATGAAGAATTTAATTAACAAATTAACTGTGGAATATTCTATGTCCTCTTTCACAATATTTCTAAGAGTAAACGTTAATTTATTTTAGAATCGGGCACTTTTCACAAAAGAAGATCTTTGGGGTTTACATGTTCTATGGGGAGGTACTGTTTGGACTGTTCTTTCACGAAGTCGAGAAACTGGTAACCAGAAGAATACGAGTGGAGATAGAAAACGAACTCTTATTTCTATTTGATTGCTGAAGGGTCCCGAATGTTTTCCTACATATCTGAGGCACCTGCTCTTTCCACGTAAGAGTACGATTCACATATAGCCCAGGGTCATTGACACAATCAAGAAAGGGAATGCATAGACCGTTAATACTAAGAGCTGGTGATGCTGCAATTTTTTCAGCAGACGGAGAGGAGGATGCTCCAAAAATGGTTGCCTCAGTTTTACCCGGGTTGAGGGCGAGTCTATTTTCCCATGCCCATCGTATCATCGACTCTATGTCTTTTGGTACCAGTCATAGCAGTCGATCCAATCAGAAAACCAGTCTGGAGATATATAACTTGAAATCATCAGCGTATTTATGATTTTCAGTGTTTTTGCGTAGACGTTGAAAAGGATAGATGCGAGGATGAAACCCTGAGGGACACCGTACTTGATCCCACGCTTGTCCGACATTTTACCCTTCTGATTTTTTCCTCTCTGGAATCGAGTGTTCAGAAATAATTCAGAGCATCGAATAACTGTGTTAGACATTTTTAAGGGTTTGAACTTGAAAAGAAGTCGCTGGTGACCTACCATATCAAAATATTCAGCAAAATCAAAAAGTTCCATAACCGTGATCTCTTCATCATCAACTGCCATTTTGACATCAGTAGTTACTTTTAGTGAGGCCGTGATAGAGCTATAACGATCCCGGAAGTCGGATGAATGCGCGTCAATTAAATCGTTGGTGTTAATATATTCAATCAGCTATTGATGGACTATTCGTTCTAGAGATTTGGATAAGGAAAGAGAATAGAGATACGCCAGAAATCATTTACTATGTTCGTGTCGGAGACTGTAGGTATGAGTCACATTCGCTTAATGGATCATTTTGATGGAAATTCTGTTGCTCCCAACGACATAAAACTTCACTTTAAAAAGATTCTCCATGAGTAGTTCAGAAGATATGTCTGATCACACGAAGTTTAAATCATTCAAAATACTATTGAGCTGTGTCTGTGTGATATTGGGTGTGCTCAGTAATGTAGTGAACATTTTTCAATAGTCATTTGTGGCTTGGAAAAAATTGCTTGCAAATTTCGCAAAGAAACGTGACAAAGGTTTCGATACGAGATCAGTTCAAATGATCCCAATCAAGTCACAGGATTGTTTAAGAGGTATTAAAGCGAGCCTTCTCAGGAGGGGCCATATGTTTTCATATGTGTCCCTGTTTTTCATCGACTTGAAATTATACTGAGTAAATTGCAGTTTTTTGTTTCACAAAGTTCGTTTAGATATTCTTAAATAGAAAATTATGATTAGTTACTTACTTCAGCAGTCGTAGAGTATCATAATTGAGGTTTTTTTTAATTTCATTAAATTTTTCAAGGACCAACGGTGTTAAACAAAAAAGCTTTCTAGATGGTTATAAAATGCGGCCCCTCAATAATCAGTTACTTATCACAGTTTTATTCTCCTTTGCGTCACAAACAATACTTAATTTTCTTTTTACGTTTATTTTTGAAATTAATTAATCTTGTGCACCAAAGTCATCTACAACTATTATTTTAAAATTCTTTGAGACTGGACGCGACCTGCTTAAGGGAACTTCCTGAATTTCTTCTGGGGTCATCTCTTCAACTCTGCCACTGTGCATGTTTATTTTTGCCCTTCTTTGAAAGCCATTTGCTCCTGTTGTATAAATTCCACGAAGAACTGTATTTTTTCTCTCAAATATTGCAAATACGTCACCATTCGTCGCTGATAATACAATTGCTTCTTGGCTTGGCATGGGCAAACTGTGTATTCTTTCTCCTCTCAATTGTATTGGTGTATCGTGTGGAAAAGTGTATCTTCGAATTTCGAATCGTCGGCCTGGATTCGTGTGAGGAATAAGCCGAACAGATTCATGTTCACCTAGTTGAATTCCAAGCAGGGTTAAAGGGGAACGATTGGCAGGAGGAGACCTGGTCCTGACTCGAAGATTAGGCTCAACGGTAGAAGGAGATCCACGGAGACGAGGGATGGGTTCGCCATTAGGCAAGCAATCGAAGTGTAAGCTCAACTCTGCAACAAGAAAGAGAGTATTAAATTTTCCTTGTGTATTCTTTTCCGGTATATGTTGCTAAAGTTGTTTAGTTACTGAATACAGGGGGAGTGGGTGGGATATTGATTAAAAAAATCATTTAGTTTCGAGAAAAGCAATTTTAAAGAAGACGGTGTCACAGCGTGTCAGACAACTTCTCGCTTTTAGGTAGTAATAAATAATAAAATAGACATTTTTTGTTCTTGAACCATGAAGGTATGGAAATATATGCCTTTCATGAATATCTTTTAAAATAGTTTGATTACAAAAATTCTTTATTTTAATAGGTATGAAAATGTAACTTTAAGGTATTGCTACCATAAAAAATACGATTTCGAAACAATCCTTTTAACATGATGTGCATTTGAATTTTTGAGCATTTTCTAGCAAAAACCTTCATTCTCGGAAAATCGCCAGTTACCTCTTTTCGCTTTTCCAACCTTAAGTTGTGCGTAGTCCGACATACTTTGTGCAGTCTGAATTTAAGAGTGAACAATCCGAAAGGAAAAAGTGTGCAGTAGAAAATTCATTATATTTTTTTGAGCAAAATTTCTAGTTTTCCAACGCAATATTTTTACAGTATTGAAAAGGAAATTTATTCTTTAATTAAAGTATTAACCTGTAGTGGATAAAATCTTAAACTTCCTATTTATATATCGCAGAATTTGAAGGCTTTCCCCTAGTCCCCTATTATATTTTTGATCGAAAATCAATTTATAAAACTTTATTGTACCAAAGAGGCACCTGAAAATTATTTTTTTTTTATGACACACATATTCTTGATACACCGGAATGAATTTTAGATTAAATTCGTACTCATTACGGACAAACTCAAATAAAGTTTGAAAGAAAACAGCGTTTCGGACAGCATGTAGATTAAATCGAACAAATTTGGGTTTTCGTATAGATTTAAAAATGTACTTAAAATTACAGATATAATATATCATTATATTCACCAACAGAATTGAGGATAAACGCCAAGGATACAGCGAGAGTAGAAAGAATCATCTTTTCAAATTTAGGGAAAACCGGTTTAATTCAAGTATGAAGAATGTGATTAACAATGTACCTGCTGAATATTCTAAATTTTCTTTGAAATTATATTTTATATCATATAGTCGTCATTTCTTAGATTAAACGAATGAGGTTTATCCTTCTCACGTATTGACATTTCATTAAAATCAGTTAAAACTGATATTACAGTTTATATAATCTTTAACTTTAGAGCAAAGTCCATTGTTTTTGTTTTATAATCCGATGATTTCGCAATTACAAGTCAGGATTATATTATGTTAATTATATTTTTAATTTTCGGCTCCATGTCATAAATTACATATTCTAAGACAAATAACTTTACGGAATTCCCTGACCTGAAGTAAGAATTATAATTCTTCACTACATGCCTTGTTCAAAAGACAAAATTCACTTAAAATTATTACTCTTTTCTAACATTTCTTGTTCTAATTTAGTAAATTTTTAATTCTTTACGTGAATTTTTGTGTATGTTTTTTTCGTATATTCCCTGCCCCAAATCATAATTGTGAATCTTTTACATATTTCACTAAAATATCCTATCCAGGCTGAGAATTATACTTCTTTAGAAAATTTACTGTTTCAAGTCAGAATTGTAATTCTTCTCGAAACGCCAATATTCTAAATGATAATTATTATATTTTTAAATCTACTTTTTGGACATATTTCGAGATAACTCGACACCAGGAACTCAAAAATGAAATTTTAGTAGTATCTTTTGATACGCGTGCGCGAAGATGGCAATGCTTCCCTTCGTGCCAGTATCTCAGAGGAGTTCGACCTCTAAAACATCATTTGTTCAGTTTATGGTGATGCGAGACCTTTGACTGATTTAAGTCGAAGGCTAAAACCGTCGGTGAATCAAAAAGCCAAAAGACGCTTAGATCAACTGAACAAGAAGATTGGATGGGCAAAACAGAATGCATCCTATGTTCAGTGTGCGATTGACTGCATAACGTCTGGAAGAACATTCACGGTGCCCAAGAACTGAGGATCTATATTCACAAAACTGAACAAGTCAAGGCTGCTGAAATCAAGCAGCATATTGTTGCAAAAATACAGTTGTCATCTGACGCAAGAAGGAGAATACGGAAGAGGGAAGGATCGATCAGGGAGAATTAACAGTTTCTCGCTGACCCGTCGCGCCTCTTCAGCGATCTCCTTGCTTCCGTCAAAATCCACCAAAGCCCAACTATGTAGAGACTTTTTGGAGAGAGGTATACAAGATCCCGAGAACACTAGAGTTGAAAGAAGATACTAAGAATATCATCTGCTGCAAAGAGTTTTGCGAAAACATGATAACATCTGAATAGGGATGTCCATCAATCACTGCCGAAGAGGTGAAAAAAGCACTTAGGGGTACGAAGAACGTTTTCGCCAGTGATAGTGTGTGCTCTCGCTTTCCCGCCCTGAATTCGATCTCTAAGGAAGACCCTCAACCTCTCAACGGTCCTTATGCGGACCATTTCAGATCAACGGGACTTCACACCTCTTATCACTCTTGCATCTACGCTCTTGCGAGGGTGAACCGATTGCCAGTACGTTGCCACGACCTGGCCATCTTCATCGCAATTGTAAGTGGTAATAAATGTCGCCTTGTTTTTATTACAAATCCTTGGTTCATTGTGTCTCTACCCTCATCTCGGCTTTCCACCTCCTAATTTTCCTCATCGACCAAAATAAACCTATCGAACGAATACATAGGGTTTCCTTTCCTTCCAATTACTAATTCAATTTCAAAATAAATGAAATTGAGATCAGGGAAAATTAAAATGCCGAAACCTATGGTCATGGGGAACGATCATGAGAACCTAGATTTGAAAGGTGCCGCTGCGCTTTCAACCCAAAACATAAACTTACACAACGTCACAACAAGATCTGCTATTGGAAATGAGGTCCTAACCGTAACCCAAAATACAGTTTCATCAGGAAAAACATAGAAACCCCAATAAAAATCAATAGGTTAGACAGAGTCAGGTTGACTCAATCAACATATACTGAACCAACTGAAATTCAAAATAACCAACTCTCACTCCATGACATAACTCAAATTCTAAACAAAGTCTTTGATCCCATTAATAATACATATTATGGGGATCATGAAAACTTACCCAAACTAGGGGCGTATGTAGAAAGGAGTAACATACGAAAGGGAACAAACGAAACCGTTCACCTATAAAATAGAAATAGGTCAGAAAATCGTCCCCAAACTAACAAGGAAACTTTTGATTGTGATTCCTTTTTGGAAAACAATACGCAATTCATTTTAGAAACAGATGAAAATTTAGAAATCGTAGAGTTCAATTAATTTATGATCCAACAAAGGAAAAGATTTTTTAGAGAAAGGGAAGTAAGGGCAAATAATTTAAAACTTAGATTGAACCCGTAGACTTAAAAGATTATTTACAAGAGCCGCGTCAACTTCCCACAACAATGTCGAAAACCGTAGTAGAACAAATCACGTGGACTCTTGACAAAAAATGACAGGTCAAACATACGTTCACGAATACACTGATAACTCAGACTCAAATTACGAATTCGATAATCACACAAATAACCAAACAATTCAAGTAACTTTTTTCCCCTTTTGGCATGGTACAAACGCCGTTTCAAATTATGAGCGATTGGCCTATTAAATTCATAAACAATAAAGATGATAGTCCCACGCATTTCTCGGACGAATTAAAGAGATTTAAAAGGGGATACAAAATAAGCGACCGCGATATTTTAGAAAATTTAGACCCACCACTAATAGAAAATGCATAAGATTGGTGCGAAATAAATAAGAATTCCTGGACATGTCTATCGGATTTCACCGAAGATTTTGAACATGCGTACATCGACAAAAGATTTTCGGAAGAAATAAAACAAAGAATAAAATTATGTAACCAAAAAAGGAACCAAGGCATCCCGTCTTACTTAACAGAAATTAGAAAACTCTTTAGTAAACTCGACCCTAGAAAAAACTTAGAATGGGAATTACGTCGAACTTACGAATGGTTTCTATCCCCGGTGCGGTTAGTAAACTTTTGGAACGATTTTGAAACTTTTGAACGATTAGAGGACTTAGGTAAAGAATGGAAACTGAGTTAGCCAAATCAAAAATACGAGGCCAAGTTTCACAAATTACTGAACCTAAAATGGATGATAAAATTTAGCAAAAGTTTACTAACCGCACCGGGGATAGAAACCATCCAGAAAATAATAAAGATGATAACAAAGAAAATAATAATGGTCAAAATAATAACAAAAGCGGATATCAAAACAAAAATTACCACGGTAGAAAACAAGAAAGAAATCGATTTTCATTTTCACCATTTGGATGTCCATCCATACTTATTCAAAATCAGTACCAACAAAACACCAGATACAGATTCCTACCTGGTTTCTAATCAAATTACCAGCCTAGGTTCACAAACAATAGATAATGGATTGGGCAAGTTGTAGTCCCAATTAGAGTCGGTAAATACAAAAAACATTTTATGTTCAGGTTAGTCCCAAAATTAAATTCTGTAGGCATTTCAGGCACGGATATACTGAAAGCCCTACGGATGGCCTTAAATTACGACTCGAAAACCTGGTAGTTAGCAGGGAGTCCCTCCACTTGCTATCCTATGGAGGCTTATCCAAACTCACTAACCCTCCCCAAGTTCCAAGTTAAAATATAACGAAATCCCCCTAGTACCTATCAATCCTAACCAATCCCCAAAAGCTAAACGCCCTAATTCGTGCAAAAAATCCTACGAAAGATATCTTAAGCTTAATAAGCATTACCACGAGCAACAAATTCGAACCCCTAGAGAGCATCCCCACCCACGATACTAGGAAAATTTTGTTATAATATTAAATACAAGGAAAAGTATAAGGGTCAAGATAGTAATCTTTGGAAAAATAGAAAAGTTGCTAATCGGAAAAAATCAGAAAAGCTATCTCAAAAAGCAAACGAGATGTCCAAAATTGATAATAAAAATCAATGGATTAACTTTAATAATAAAGCAATAAGATTAAATAATATTTCGGATAGGTTAGGAAAAATCGACGAACAAAATGATTGTTCGCCAGAATATTGCGAAGGTATTGTTGAGCTCAACGAAAGCCAACAGTCACAATTAGAAAAACTGTTAGCAAACAAAATAAAGTATACCAGGGAAAAGAACATAGGGCGACTCACCTAATAAAACATAAGATTGACGATCAGGGCCACGAACCCATTAAACAGCGATATTAGCACGTGAGCCCAAAAATTAAAGAAGCAATTTATCAAACAGTAAATAAATTTTTAGAACAAGACATAATAGAAACTTCTTGTTCTAGTTGGTCAAACCCTTTAGTTACGATAGAAAAACAGGGAAAGACTATAGATTCTGTATAGATTTCAGAAAGGTTAATAATATTACGAAAAAAGACCTCTACCCAATCCCACTCATGACAGAAATACTGGACACACTAAGATCAGCAAAATTGATCTCAAAAATTGATTTAAAGTTAGCTTATTTACAAATACCTTTATAAGAAAACTCCAAACCAATAACGGCATTCACATTCCCTGGAAAAGGCATGTTCCAACTTAAAAGGATGCCATTTGGATTGACCAATGCCGCAGACACTTTCCAGAGATATATGGACAAAGTTATTCCTCCAAACTTGAAACCAAACGTTTTTTGTTATCTAGACGACATAGCGATTGTGACTCAACATTTTGAAGACCATTTAAAATATTTAAATACCGTATTAGATAAAATCAATGTTGCAAATTCAACGATCAGCCTGGACAAATGCGAGTTCGGCTGCTCGGAAATCAAACTCAACCAATCCTAGAATTCCCTAAACCTAAAAATATTAAACAATTACAGCGCATAATAGGGATGGCAAGTCGGTACAGAAAATTTAACCCGCACTTTGCCGAAACAGTAGAACCGATGAACAGACTACTTAAAAAGGATAAAACCTGGGATTGGGGATTAGAACAAGATAAGGCTTTTCAAAGAATTAAAGATCTTTTAACACAATTTTTATAACTAAATATAACAACAGCAACTCAACTCAAACAAAGAGAGATTTAAAGGACAATCGACTCTAAAAACATAAATCTCCACGGCGATTGATGAAACAGATTAGTTTTTCGTTTTCCATTCCATATTTGTTTCGGAAAGAAGATAACCATGAAGGAGGACGAGAAGCGAAAAAGACAACGAGATAACAGGAACCTAAAGCACAAAACTTGGGACGTAATTAAAAAAAAATAAAGTATCAATTTTACGAAGGATTAATACTGGAATTTATTTAGATACTATATAACCTTTTAGACAACGAAAAATAATTTAAACTTAGCAAAAATTTTACAGCTCCAGACTCAACAGACAAATTTTTGTTCATTATGAAACCAAAATATAATTATTGACTAGATTAAAAATACCCGAACTCCAGCGGGGAAAGGGGAGGGGGTGTAACAGAATTTTTACCCTAACAAAAATTATAATTATTTGCTTACCTTAGCATTCGTATAATATTATAAATAAGATTAAAAAATGCGGCCCTCCAATAACCAGTTACTTCTTACATTTTTATTTTACTTTAGGTTACAAACAATACCATATTTTAGTTTTACATTTATTTTGAAATTAAATTAATTTTGTGCACAAAAGTCGTCTACAATTATTGTTTTAAAATTTGTTGAGATTGGGCGCGACTTGCCTAAGGGAACTTCCTGGATTTCTTCTGTGGTCATCACTTCAACCCTGCCGCTGTGCATGTTTATTTTTGCCCTTCTTTGAAAGCCATTTGCTCCTGTTGTATAAAATCCACGAAGAACTGTATTATTTCTCTCGAATATTGCAAAGACGTCACCATTAATCGCTGATAATACAGTTTCTTCTTCGGTTGGCATGGGCAAAATTTTTATTCTTTCTCCTCTTAATTCAATTGGTTTATTGCGTGGAAAAGTGTATCTGAAAATTTCGAATCGCCGGCCCGGATTCGTGCGAGGAATAAGCCGAACAGATTTATTCTTATCAAGTTTAATTCCAAACAGGGTTAAAGAAGAACTATTGGCACGAGGAGACCTGGACCTGACACGAGGAGTAGGCTCATCGGTAGAAGGAGACCCGCTCATGAGATGAGTTAAGTCAGGAGAAGATATGGACCTGGCAGGAAGAGAAGACTCGACAGGAGGAGAAGACTCGACAGGAGGAGAAGATTCGACCAGAGGACCCAAAGAATGCGTTCTGGTATGAGAATCAGAAGTTCCGGAACGAGGGAGACCAAAAATAGGGGCGCCGTTAGGTAAACAATCAAACTCTAAACTCAAATCTGAAACAAGAAAGAGAGGATTAAATTTTCCTTGCGTATTCAATAAATTTCGCAATTTCTTCAAGAGAAAATTCACTTTGGTTTTACAGATCGAATTTCTTCTGGACTTTCCTGTAAGTTGTAATATCTTTAGATTTTATGATATTTTCGTAGTCCAGATGTTTCGCAAATAATATTTTTCAGTCCACCCCCTAATCCAAATCGGCTTACAAAATTTGTGGATGACCCCTTAGGACACATCTGGTATGAATTCCGTATGAAACATGACACTTTTTGAATAGTATTTTTTATAACAAACATATTCTGGATTCCCCCGGGAAAAATTTAGATTAAATCGCACAAATTTTGATTTGTGCATAACTTAACAAATATAATTGTAATTATAGATATATTATATCATATTATTATATTCACCAACAGAATTGAGGATAACTGCTAAGGATAAGAAATGCGCAGAAAGAGTCGCCATATTTCCTAATTAGAGGCAAAGCTTATTAATATAATAATGAAGAATTCTAATCGCAATGTAACTAATGAATATTCCAGTTCTTTATCAGATTATATAGTATATCTGAGCTTGGCCTTATCAGATATTTACATTTCATTTAGGTTCGTTTCAAGGAAAAAAATTTACTTACTGCATGTTTCAAAACTGACAGCACAATTTATGCAATCTTTTACGATTTTATAATTGCGGGTCATTTCCTGGGTTCCTACTGGTCAATTTATGAGAGTTCAAAATATTTCTGTTCTGAAACAGGGAATTTCAAAAATAAAATTCTTCTTAATCAGAATTAAAATTCCCATTCCAGGTGAAAAATTTGTATTTCAATTTCAAATTCTCTGCCGGAAAAACTCCTTTACAGTAAATTTTATGCAGATCGGATCATTTTACCGCAACGTTAGAAAATTGTTATGACTCGGGTAGATCTTAAAATGTCGAAACGAGGTGGTCACCCTTTTCTCAATGATTCCTTCATTTTCATTTAAAATTTTCTTTAGCAAACTTACATTTTCCTGGTCACGGAAATTCTATCAACTTATATTTTGTCATTAAGAGATAACGAACAGTTCCTATTGCCTTGCCATTAACAAAAATATACGATCAGTAAACTAGTAAAAAAAAGTAAAGTGGGTCTACTTATAAAAAAATCAGGACATCCTGGGCAGATCCAAGGAATATCGAGAATGATATCCTACGAAGTGGAAATATTCACATCCCTGAAATTTCCTGAGGATATCCCTTTAAAACCCCCATTCTATATTTTGGTATATTCCTGGAAATTGACATTATTAGGTATTTTTCTGGAAATTTCATACAAAGTATAAAATTATAAATGACAATAATAGTATATAGTCCCATCTACAGTCACTTCAAGGAAAATTCCATTATGGCTCTCTGTGTGCGAAAACTATCGCGCAATAATAAGTGACGCTCTAACAAAAGTCAACAATATCTCGAATATTCGTGCCGATCATTATTCATTTTTTATTTGTAATGCGTAAACCAACGCGGGATACGTTAATTTTATTTTTTGTTCGTCGTAAAAACTTATCTTTTCAGTAAAAAGTGCGATTTCAAAACTGCGCAATTTAGAATCTTAGATAAATAATTACTAAAACAGGCAGACACAAAAAAGGTTTGCAGAGCCAAAAAGGCGATTTATACAGCATTATAGGAGTGATCTAACATAATCAAAATCGTTATCGATTGGCATTTTTTCCTTACCAGTTTTTTTTTTTTTTATTGGAGTTTTAATTTTTAGTTTAGGTCAAATTATCTCAAGTAGGTCACCATAAATCGAAAGTCTTTTTTTTTCGCTGTAAAATGAAATTTTTAGTAGCACTTATGTTCGAAAAGATTTCTCCAAGTTTTGGTCGCAAATAAGATTTTGTTTTCAAAAGTTATAAACAATGAAAAAATAATGTTACAACATGATCAACATTTTTCTCGTGAACGGCTAAACGGATTTTGAGAATTCTTATGTTGAAATTTTTGTTTAAGAACGTTCATTCCAGAAATCTTTCTTCCGAATATAAAAAATGGAATTTTTTATGAAATGTCAATTTTTTATAAACAAATCGAACTTTTTTTCTTTTAAAAGAAAACGATCGAAATGATTGTTATAAAATTACTGCTTTATGAATCAATTCGATATTAAAACATAGGTTCTATTTATCTACTAACATTTGAATCTGGCGTGCCAGGCTACAAGTAATCCACGAATTAATACACATTAGGAATGTAATCAAATAATTTTCGAAACGATTTCTGTTTCCTGATGGTTAGGGAACCACGAAAAAATACTCTTTCTGCTGATACAGATGTAGCAGGTATGCACAGTAAATCGCGAGCCATTAAAGACAGAGTAGGGAAGAGCTTCTTGTTCTGATGCCACCATTCCATCACATCTTGGTCTTCATCATTAGATGCTTGTGATAGGTAGAGATCTATCTCTTTTCGCCATTCTCGATCAGAGGATTTTGAATTTCAAGTATCTTTTTGACGCGGTATCTTTCCGTGTTCCGAAATCTTAAACTGCAGGGGATCATTCTCAACTTTTTCTTCTTCTTGAGTTTTCTGTATGATAAACGAAACCTGTATCGTAGAATTAATGCTTTCACGATGATTCATTATTATAAATTTAAATTTAAAATTTAAAGCTTTTGCGGGTAGCAATCGTGTGCAAAACTAAGAATCTTACCGACGCTTTGTGAACATTGCAGTTCACTTCTTCAGGGCTGACCTGAAACTGAACTTCCCCTCCGATTTCATACCTTTGATAGAACACTATCTCACTAATACCTACTTCTCTTTCAATAACCAATTCTACGAACAAATATCAGGAGCAGCAATGAGATCTTCAATCTCACCTGTAATAGCCAACATCTTTATGGGAAATGTAGAAACTAAAATCTTCAACAAATCCAAGGTCAAACCGGAATTTTGGTCCCGTTAGGTTCACGAAACTTTTTTCACCTGGAGACATGGACTAGATGAACTTAAGATTACAAGTTCTTCGATTTCATCAATTAATTACACCCTAATATGAAGTTCACCATGGAAATTGAACAAAACGAAAAATTTCCTTTCTTGGACGTACCACTTTACAAAAATTCTGATAACACATTAGAGCATGAAGTTTACAGAAAATCCACTCATACGAACAGATACCTACATGCCTCCTCCCACCACCACCCATCTCAAAAACAATCGGTCATCAATTCCCTTGTATACAGAGCTGTCAGTATGATAGATAAAGATAACTTACAAAAGGAATTACAAAATGTTAAACAAATCCTAATACAAAACGATTACACAAACAAACAAATTGAGAAAGCGGTAAGAAAATATACTCTGAAAAACAAGTCAACACAACCCACTAAAGAAAGAGAGAGAAAAAAGACCATCATCCTTCCCTACATTCAAGGTATCACAGAATAAATAGGAAGAATTCTCAACAAACACAAAATCCAAACCATATTTAAACCACCTAAGAAAATAACCAACGTGTAAAGGAACCTGAGAGTGAAGTCAGGCTAAAACTTTTCACGCAATCAGCTCTAGCTGAGCATCATTTTGAAACAGGACGTAGCATTTTATTCGACAAAACAACCGTCAGCGCAAAAACGTACAATATTTTTCCAAGAAAACATAAAGGAGCAATCGAAATCTTAAAACACCCTGTTAACATTAATAGGGACAATGGATATAATACCAATCCGATTTGGCTTTCCGTCCTCCCGGGTTTTTGAAAAAACACTTGATTGGCCAATCAAGTTCGAGCAGCCCCTACCATGGGACACTCTGGCCAATCATAGGCATCGTAGAGAATATATGTAAGAACAACATAACCTGAAACTTTAGTTTCAGGTTAGCCCTGAAGAAGTGAACTGCAATGTTCACGAAATGTCGGGAAGATTTGTCGGTTTGCACACGATTGAAACCCGAAAAAGCTTTACATTTTTAATTTAAAAGAAATCTGTATCCTTTATCATAATGATAAGAATAATAAGAATATGAAACTAGATATCTTCAATTTTTTAATGCATGTGCTTAACCACTAAGTGAAGAGTGAGTTAACACATGAAGTTAGCTGATAAACATTTTTATTCGCCATCTGCTTGGATGTCGAGTCATGTGAATCTAACTGCAACTGATAGCCCGCGATATCCAAATTGTCATTCTGTTCGTTTTTTGTTATTATTTACTTAGACTAAAAATAAAAGTTGAAATATATTTAAGTTGTACAGAATTTTTCATTGTTAATCATGAAAAATGTGCTTTCTTATGTTTCCAATTTTACTTATAAAATATCATACATCAGACTCAGGTACCTTTCACACGATTGCAGATCAGTGATTGGTTGTTCTTCTTCGGCGCTCAGTAATTGGTTAAAAGCGAAAACTATCACGTAATAATCATGAATTTCATTAAAGCGTCACGGGCAGATTATTTTATCGTTCGTCCTAGTTTTTTCATCGCAAAAAAAGTTAAACGTTTTGAAAACATTTTCTAGATGAGTCAAAACGGAAAGTGTAAGTTTTCCAGTTACCGATATATTGATGCGACTTCCGTTGGCGACAAAAATGTGTAAGTATTTTCGTTGTATTTATTTTTTTATTTTTCTAACCTCACTTTTATCACGTGTTCAAGAAATCATTACTTAGAAGCATTTACATTAGAAGCAATATGTAAAATTTGTAAGAGAAAAAGAGACAATTGACGTGAAATTTATGAGAAATGAGTATTTGTAAAAAAAAGTTTGATCGCCTACCGTCGAAACTTTTGATAAAGGTAATGGTGGACGTGCCGGTAATTTAGTTTTCTCGAATGTTTTCGAATTTCGATTCATATATTTCTGGTTTTTCATATGATATCACATTATTGTATTAATATTAATATACTTTTTTCCTTCATATTTATCTGAAAAAACGATAATGAAAAATGTTTTTACTTTCAGGAATGTCTGTGAGATTGGGTTTTCAAATTGAGTCTGGTATCTCTAGATTCTATTATTCTCTTGAATCTACATTAGTTTCGAGAAATTGTCTACAATTATTTGAAAAAATCGTCTTGATTAATAAACACACCATCGAAAATTTGAAAATTGTCTTGAAATATTTTTGTTTCAACCTGACTTTCTGCATTAGATCTGATATTGAATTCAAGATTGCTTTTGAAGTTGAAAACCTAAACTTTGTGTGGATTTTGTACTGAACTTGGATAAAAACTTTGATACCTAGAATCTTGAAAACTGGTATATTAAATGCAGAAACTGTTAATTTATTATTGTTGCACTTAACAAAATTAAAGTTTTCTCCTTTTACGTCAACCTTTTTTTTCAAATATTTATTCGTTCACAGCCAACACTGCATTTA
>CAKNWT010309302.1:0-10148 GCA_932066315.1 Andricus coriarius | reverse complement strand
TTGCCTCGGCTTATTTCCCGGGCGATGCCGAGGGACCCCCACCTCCCAAATAGGTGAGACAATAATACGGCACCGTGAGGAGAACAGGATTCCTCTGCTGTTGGGCTGTGATGCAAACTCTCACCACATGGTATAGGAAAGCACACACATCAATGACAGAGGGGGAGATTTCACCCTAGGAAAACCGGTAGTTTCAAAGATCAGAAGCCCCAGAAATACACTTTGGGACTCCAATGAAGAGGAACTCAAAGGAAGGCTTGCGGAATTCCCCACAAGCTATGGGGTACCATTGATGAGTTAGAGCACGCCGTGGATTTTCAGCGAAAGACTCGGATTACATCATATAAGGACGATTGCCCTACAAGAACAATTAAGTCTAGGAAAAGAGCAGAATGGTGGAATACCCATCTGGAGAAACTCTGTAAAACGACAAGTATGTTGTGTAACGGGGCTAATGGAACTAAATTGCCGCCGCGGGCTAATAAGGCTCGATAATGGTGAGTTTCTCGAAGATGAAGAAGCAGCGCGGAATCACCTGATAGAAGTTCACTTCCCTAGTTTTCAGCGAATCCAAACCGATCAAGAGGAGGAAGGCTGGGGTTTAATTTTTTTTGTAATTTAGGAAAAATACGGTTTCACTAATTTTACCTTTAGTTTCAAAGGATTTGAGCGGTTCAAACCTCTTCGAAATTATTACTTTATTGTGCATGGCTATTTTAATTTTCGTTTTAAAATTATTTTTTGATGTTTTTAGGCTTAACATTTTTCGAATGAATAATACTTTGTATGTTTCAAATTTTGTTAATAAAAAAAAATCATCAAAACATTTACTTCAAAATCAAATCTGCGTGAAAAGTGACATTGCTCGCTTCCTTTCTTAGGGTAAAATTTCTTTAAAAAAAAAACATTTTCAACAAAGTTTGACTCATTTCACTCTGTGATGCATATTGAAAGATATTCAAGTGGTCTAGACCCAAGAAAAAATTATTTTACAACGTAACTACTACAAGTTTTTTTTTGCCTTATAAGCTTACTAGACCTTGGACTGATTTATCATATGAACGAGCTTAACGTATGTAATCAACTACTTAACCATCAAGATACCGTACATTTAATTTGTTTAAGAATAAAAATATTCATTGGATACACTATAAAGCAAATTCATCATTGACGTTTTGATCAGTTTTTCCCCTTACTGGCAAACATGAGATTCGTTTATTCTCTGGTCTTCACGTTAACGGTCATCTTCAATTTCATTGGTAAATTTAATACTATAATATATCTATATTTGAAAAAATGTTTTTAACCTTTCATCAAACAACAATTTATCCGACGTAATTTTGCCGCAAGGAGTTCATGATATTTTAACGTACACTTAAGAAAATTAAAAATGCATTGACTTAAAAAAATTATTCTTCTGTTCCTTTTTGCAGAGCTAAGTTTACTGTTCGAGTGCTTGCCTAATGGCGATCCTATACCAGGTGTTTCTCGTGGCCGACAATCTTCTTTAACAATTTTTTCGGGTAAAATTTTATCACATTTTGCATAATTTGGACGGTAAATGGAGTTTTTTCATTTTTAATAACATTTTTCACGAATAAAACCAACAATATCAGTCCTATCAGAAAAATACTCTGAGTAAATGTATAGACCTTTTCGAGATAAACATTTTAGCTCGTTAACATTTTTGCTTTCTCATAGATTAACCTTTATAATGGTGACAATTCAAAAAAATTTTAATTGCTTAATTAACCATTTCTCAATATAAAAGCTTCTAATAGAATTACTATTATCAATATTATTATTTCTTGAGTTGAGACAGTAAGAGCCCCTGACGATTCTCCGCAATCACGGGGCAGTGACAAAGGCTATAAATGGCTTACTCATCATTCCTTCTGCACATACAGCAGAGGAGTCTTTCTGCGAGCCCTATCTTATGTTTGTGATATCCGAGGTTTACAATTTTACATGTCCTATATACATTTCTGTTAAGACTTTGACTTCGTTCCTCCCGAGCTTGAGTATTTTATTCGCTCGGTTTGAGTTTAGCTTTAAGCCCAATAATGTTTTGGCCTGTCTGCAACCAGTGACTAATTCCAACTTATAATGGTGTTAGTTGGTCAGCCAACTGTTGATTCATTAAGTGACTAACCTACTGGAAATGGCTACAACTGGCTCGGGTCCAGTGAAGTTTTATCTTGCTGCTAGTTTTGCAAGTCTGTCCGATATGACATTGCCTTTGACACCGCTCTGTCCAGGGATCCAAAGTAGAGTCACTCGGCTTTCCTGCGCTAGACTGTTAAGTGTCTCAAAGCCCTCCTATTTTAGTAGCGATGTAGTCTTTGTTCCATTCAGGGCCATTATAGCAGCCCTGTTGTCTGAGCAGAAACGGATGTCTCTTTTGTTGCCATACTCCTGTGCCTTGTAGGCGTAGGACCCAATCTTCTAAACATGCTCAGAGTCGGCTTACTCCCGATGTCGGTTGGAATCCGCACTGCTGACGAGATCCTTCCGCTGTTTACTATAATTCATCTCCAGGTCGCCTTCACAGCCACCGCCTTGATGGTGAGATGGAGGGGCTCCAACCCTGTTAGTGTCCACAATTCTATCGCAGGTGTCGACTTCAAGGCACCAGCGAAGCCTCTTAGATTCAGTCCCCTGATTCTTTCCAGTCGAGGCTTCACAGTGGACAGTTCGACCGCGCTCCATCAGACGATCGTCGCATAGGTTAGCCTGGATCGCAGGATCGCTGTGTCGATCCACATAAGTATCTCCGGCTTCAAGCCACAGCTTTCCGGTATGGCTCTTTTACAGAGTCATAGAGTCGCTACTAGCTGTTTGCACTTGTTTTTTAGATGCTCGTTTTATATAAGCTTCTTAGCTAGGATCACTTCTAGATAATCAGCAAGTTCTTTGATTTCCAGTTATCATTGTCCCAATTTCATTGTACTCGTAGTTCCTAACTTATACCGTCAGATGAATACAACCGCATCCGGATTGACCGATAGTCCCCAGTGCTTGCTGCATTACTCCGAAAAGCGCATCCAGATAGTGGCCGCGCACAATAACCAGTATATCGTCCGCGTAGCCTATAACGTGGGAGCCCTGACTTGTGAGCGCTAAAAAAGTTCATCCGCTACCAAGCACGACAGCAGGTGCGATGAAACTCCCTGCGGACATCCCGAGTCAACGATTCCAAATAAAGTGGTATCACCCTTAGTCGTTGTTAGGTTCCTGTTGGCCAACATGTGACAGGTCCATTTCACGACAGCAATAGGCACACCATGAGCAATCATGGCCATAAAGGTTCCAATCGCGAGGTCCTTGGATTGAGATTACTGCTCCGCTACATTCGTGTCGGTTGAGTGACCAGCCCTATAGGCGTTCTTGGGCTGAGTAGAACAAATTTTGCCTGCTTTCGGAATAAGGAATACTCTGGTACCTCTCCATTACGTCAGAATATATTCCGGCATCAGACTAGCCTTAGCAAGTCTCACGAGCGGCCCTATGATGGTCTCTGCAGCCTTCTGTAAGATGAACGGATCTATGTGATTCGGACCAGTAGACTTGTAAGGACTGAAAGACCTTAGGGCCCACCTGATGCTGAAGGGGGTAACAATCTTGTCGGCCAGCCGCTGCATCGGGCCCAGTTGGGCCACAGGCGGCTATGGTTGCCTCAGAAGTGTCGCCCCTTTTTCCAGACTTCATGCATCCCGGAAAATGTGTCTTGATCAGGTAAGCTAAGGTCTCCTCGTCGGACGCTGAGTATCCTCCGTCAGGTAATTTTAGTGTACCGAGAATAGCAACTGAGTTTCGAGAGCGCAGCTTGTCCAGTCTAGCCACCTCTGCTCCTTTCTTAATGTCTGTGCAAAAGTTGTTCCAGCTTTCTTGCTTTGCCTTACGTATTGCACCCCTGTATCCCCCTCTCTCTGGTTTCCCTGCGAAGCTCTTCGAGTTTCCCCTTCCACTAGTGTGTCTTCTCAGCCTGTCGGACTCTTGTGGGTCGACAATTGATTTCATAAATAGATTTCGTGGCCACCGTGAAAATCTTGGCTGCTATCTCCAGGGTGTCCACATCTCTAATTGACCCGGAGAGACAGATTGCAAGGCAAGGGTTATGTGAAACCCGTTCAAGCCCAACCCTTCTGCTCACTCAGCCACCTCCCTTCATCCTTCTTCAATCAAATTTTGTTTTTGCTTTTCATGATTCATGTTGATCCCACAAGCAGATGGGAAAATAAAAGGTCCGCCCCTGCAGAGCCCTGCAATCAAAGGTGAGACTGATTAAACAGGGAGGTTGCCCGGTGACTCCGAGAGGCCGTTAGGATACCTTCGTACCCCTACGAGTTACAGTGCCACGGGCACGATGAGTCTAGGCCCATGACTTAGGGGGATGGCCACATTGAGTGAGACACTTTATGAACATCAACTCGTAGGCCACCACACTAGTGAGGGCTGTTTCTTGGTCATTTTGTGGGCCACAGGTCATTCCTGCCTTGCTTCCAAAACTGGATATCGGTCGCGGAGGGGCCTCGACACAGGAATCCAGAAGGCTCGTGTTAGCTAGGCTCTTTCACTCTTCTACCATACTACACTCATACAAGCTAGGAGAGCCCGTTTATAGGTAGCCTGTCATCCATATCCATGAACATGCAGGCCAAGGTCCGTTTGACCCCGTTGTCAGCACGCTTAAGCTTCCCCACCAACTACAAGGTGTTACAGTCCCTAGATGCTGTAACACTGTCATACCTTTTTGTGAACAAGATATCTTGAAGGCGGTTGTAGATAAACTGATCAAATTTAGAGGTGTTATTTTCAATAATAATATCCCAAAACTGACAAAAGCCAATAATACACAAGACGCCTTGATTCGAAACGAATATGTGGACCTATTATATGAGTATATTTTATTGAACAGTAAGAAAGCTATGGAATTTTATATTTTTTGAAAAATCTGTTTTATAGTAAACAATTTCTTATTCACATATTTCAAAGTTGTTTCAAGCGGGCGATCTCAAACTTAATTTTTATAGGGCGCAAACGTTTTCTGTATTATTGCACTTACGTACGGCTGCGCAAAGTTTGTTTTGTTCTACCAGAATCCCCCTGCCTGTGTGTATAAAACAGCATTACATGCTATACAAAAAATTCGAAATAAAACTTTTCCACGATCACTCCCGAATAATTTTTCATTAATACTTTTCTTACAAAACTTAATCCTCTGTTTCCTCTTGCAGAAATAAGTTCACAGTTCGAGTCCTTGCCTAATGGCGACTCAATTCCCAATTTTCCTTGTGGCGGACCATATTCTTCTTCTTCTGACAGACAACATACTCCTGACAAGCTTCTTCCTCCAGCAAAACCATCTTCTCCGACCAGGTCTCCATTCCCTGCCGAGCTGCATCTTCGTGCCAGGTCCAGGTCTCCTCCTAACAGAGACATAGCTCCACCGACCATGATTACTTCTTCTGACGGACATAGATATGGAGTTGAAAAACTTAAATTCATTCGGCTTACTCCCTATAAGAATCTACACCGGCAATTCGAACTTCGAAGATACACTTTTCCTGAGGAAGAACAAAGAGAACAAATTGTATTGTCAACATTCGATGGTGACGTCTTTGCTACATTGGAGAGTAGCAATGTTCTTACTGGAATATATAGATATAGTAATCGCTGTAGGAGAAATGTACGGGTTAAAATAAACATGAAAAGCGGCACAAGTACCGAATTGACCACAGATGAAGTCAGAGAAATACCAGTAGGCCGCACACGCCCCATCTTGTTTAACTTTGAAATATTGTGTCTGAAACACCTTCCTCCACACCAATAATTCAATTAGCCAAAAATGTGAGACTAAAATATGAAATTGTTTTTCATCCGAAGTCTGCTTGAAATGTTACAAGTAACTCGTAATTACAAAAAATATACCAAAAAAATATATTTGTTATAAAATTATTATACGTTTACAATTATTTACCAATAATAATAGTCACACCAGGGAGACAATCCTATTGTAGATAAATATATAGTAAATTTAATGTTCAGTTATTTTTGATGTTATTTTTCAATTTTCACAATAAAAACAAGAACTGCACATCTTATCGGAATGGTCATTAACAAATCTACACATCTTTTTCAGGGGACGAATTTTGTGATTAAACATTTTATTACACAAGAGATTTTTACTAAAATTCCAAAAGTTTTTAC
Source organism: Andricus coriarius (assembly GCA_932066315.1). NCBI lineage: Eukaryota > Metazoa > Arthropoda > Insecta > Hymenoptera > Cynipidae > Andricus > Andricus coriarius. The sequence goes on along the minus strand of CAKNWT010309302.1, from coordinate 3,938 downwards.
ATAATTTATAGAAATTGATTGAGACAGGTATTAAAACTACGGGATATCTTGAATATTAAGGAGCTTTTCTACAAAAAAAGGAGAATAAATTCCTTTGGAGAAAATTAATCTGGGTACTATATTAAATTCAATTTTAAACGCTTTTAGTTTTTGAAATTTCCAATAAAAATATTGCACTTTCAACAAAATAGATAAATTTTCAATCAAGTAGTTCAATTTTCAACTAGAAAGGTAAATTATAATCCAAGATTTTCAGTCAGTTATTTTTTAACCAGAAATTTAAGAGTTGATATTTCTATTTAAAAGACCATTAAATTTGAAATAAAAAATAGTTAAATAAAACAAGAAAAAAAAGAATTTTCAAATAAATGATAACTTTTTAATAGAATTGTGTAATTTGTATCAGAATACTTAAATTTGCAAACGAACAGTTGCATTTTTACCCGCAAAAGGTCAAATTTCTACCCAAAGAGATACATTTTTAACAAAAGTGTCGAATTTCAACGAACAAAAAAACGAATCATCAGCCAGATTTGAACAAACAATATTATTTTTATATCTGAATTGACGACTTTTTATCAGGAGAGTCAAGTTTCCAAGCTAAAAAGTAAATGTCTTAAAAAACAGATGAATTTTAATGCGAAAAAGTTAAAAAAAAATAGTTCAATTTTCAACCAAAGAGGTGAACCATGAAAAAATTCATTTTTAATGAATTAGTTCAACTTTTAACCAAGTATTTCATATTTCGACCAAAAAGATGAAATTGTAACCAAATTGTTATATTTTCAAGGAAAATTAATTTTTATTTAAAATGACGAATCTTAAACAAAAACAAATTCATTTTTTACACAGTAGTTTAACTTCAAGCAAAGTAGTTGAATCTTCAACGAAGAAAAATGAATTTTCAACCGATTAATTATATCTTTAATTTAAAAAATGAACTTTCCACCAATAGTTGAATTTTCAACTCACAAATATGATTTCTTACCAAATACATGAATTTTTAACAACAAAGTTAATTTCCTACCAGCAAAAAAGAAGAATTTTGTACAAAAAAAATGCTATTTAACAATTTATTGCAACTTGTGTCGTTTTTCCAAAAACTTAATTTCTTAATTTTCAATTTTTTTTGTTACGATTTAAACTTAAAATACGCATCCTAGCGTAAGGTGGTTCTAAGCAAATTTGTTAATATAATTTATGCGAAAAATTTGGTTAAATAATATGTTATTGTTTTTTTATCATCAAATAATTTAATTCTCTACCAAACTCTTAAATTTTCAAGCAAATAAGAAAAATTTTCTATCAAAGTGGAATTTTCAACCCGAAAATATAAATTTTCAACAATAAAGTTCATTTACAAACGAATAGTTAAATTTGCATCTAAAATGATAAATCTTCAATCATAAAACATGAGTTATCAATGAACAATGTTATATTTGCTATTTCGACGAAAAAAATTTTCATTTAGAATAAAAAAAATTGAATATAGCCAAAAAAGACGAATTTTCAACGAAATAGTAGCATTTTCAATTACATAATAAAGTTTCAATCCAAGCAGTAGTATTTTTAACTAACCGGAATGAATTTTAGAACAATAATATAATAGTAGAATTTAAAAAAAGCAGAAATTACCTTGAACTAAAGATAGATGAATTTTGTTATTGGTTTCGATTCATTCAGTTTGCATTCAAGCGAAAAAAAAAATAGAAAATGGGAAAGTTCCTTAAAAACAGGCGAAAAAAGAATTCTTTTAAAAAGGGATATAGGAAGAAAAATGTAAAGTCTAAAATATTATTAACAAAAATAAAAATTCAAAGTATTTCCAAGGATCTAAATGGATTTAAAAGGATTCCATAATGTTCTCAAAAGTTTTTTTTTTCTCAAGAAAATAAGTTTCTCGGTATTTAATAAAATCTTATCAATTTCGAGATAAGAATACAAGATAAAAACGATGAGAATCAAAAGTTCGGTCGAAGATAAAAGTTGTTGAATAAATAATATTTTCGTATGTTTCAAATTTTTTTAATATAAAATAATCGTTTTTTCTTTTAAAAACCTCATCGATAAGGACAACTATATTTAAAATAAAACTTTGCGTAAAGTGACATAGTTCACTTTCTTTGTTGGCGCAGAATTTCTTACAAAACAAATATACGGAAAAGATTCTCGAAAAAGAGCTTTATTTTTCCCAAACAAGCCAGAAGAACAAGTTTGACGCCTGTGATTAATGAGATAACATTTAAGATAACATATATTTACTGTCATTGAACACCAGAGTATTCATTAGATATACTCTTAACCAAATTCTTCATCAACGCCTTAATCAGTTTTTGCCCTAATTCGCAAACATGAAGTTCGTTCATACTCTGGTCATCATTCTGGCGGTCATCCTTAATTTTTTTGGTAAATATAATACTATAATATACAAACTCTTTTTGAGTCATAAAAAATGGAATTCGAAAACAGAAAATTGGTCGGCCTTAGACCAATTCATGCTTGCATAGAGTGAAACCCTAAAGTTGTCGATATAGGTTCACAACAAATTTGGTTCGGTTACATATTTCGTCATGATTCAGCTGACTCACGGCTGCATACATTTTTTCGTTCTACCAGAATTCCTCTTTTTTGTCTAAAAGCGCATTACATTCTGTACAAAAAATTCTAAATATCACATTTTCACTATCCTTCCCCAATAAGGTTCCTTGAATATTTCTGGTTTAGCTTTCACTAATTTTGCCAGGGAAATCTTCCCTCATTGTCCTCAGTCTTACCTCGCAATTTTCTAACAAGGAGTTAATGATATAGCAATATTCTTTTTTAAAAAATTAATCTTCTGTTTCTTCTTGTAGAGCTAAGCTCACAGTTTGAATGTTTACCGAATGGCGAGCCTATTCCCGGTGTTCCTGGTGGCGAACCATCTTCTTCTGACAGACAACATTCTGCAAAGAGGTATCTTCCTTCAGCGAGACTACATTCTCCGACAAGGTCTCCTTCTCCTGCCGAGCCCCTTCTTCGTGTAAGATCCAGGTCTCCTCCTAGAAGGTACATAGCTCCACCTGCCATGCTTGCTTCTGCTGACGGACCTAGTTATAGATTTGACCAACTTAAATGTATTCGGCTTGTTCCCTATAAAAATCGGAACCGTCAATTTGAACTTCGGAGATATACTTTTCCTGAGAATAATTCGATTAGTTTACTCGTAGGACGGCATGCATATACGCCTATACCAAACCAAGAACAGATTGTATTGTCCTCATTGGATGGTGACGTCTTTGCAATATTGGAGAGTCCTAAGATTCTTGCTGGAATGTATAAACATAGTACTCGCAGTAGGAATAAGGCACGGGCAAAGATGAACATGGAAAGCGGCATGATTACCGCATTGACCTCAGATGAAATCAAAGAAACTCCAGTAGGCCGCAATAACCCAATCTTACTTAATTTTAGAGTAGATTGTGTAACCGAGAGTTCTCTATGTCACTAATTCATTCACAAAAAAAATGTAAGACTAAACTATGAAATTGTTTGTGATCTGAAGTCGGCTTAAAATTTTACAAGTAACTTGTAATTGAAAATAATAATAAAGTTGATGTATTAAAGCTATCAAGGCTTCAATATTTCTGCGATGCCCCAACAAGTTTTATCGGAAACAAAATATAAAAAAAGTTCCTTTTCATTCCCTCGCAAAAATGTTTGTTTAGAAAAATTACCATAAGTTTATAATGATTTACCAATAATAATTTTCCTATAGGGGAGACCATTTCATTGTAAATAAAAGAAAATTCTACTGATATAAATAGAAATTCACGAAATCAGTCAATTAGCTGTATTAAACATTTGTATTATACGCCGCCAAAATTACGATCAATAGATCTTTTCTGGTATCACAGCCAAACGCCGACCATCTAACGTACAAATGCAGCTTTGTTTAGGCT
>CAKNWT010309298.1:0-10966 GCA_932066315.1 Andricus coriarius | reverse complement strand
AACGATGTAATATGAATATAGCATACTTCTATCATCAACATTTGACGGTAGAAACTGTTTAAAATCATTATTTGACACCGAACGCAGGTAGGGGTCACAATTGACCCCTCGTGGTAACCAAAGGTGGCAGAAAATCCCGGTACTTCTACTGTTAAGAAAGGTTCACAAATATTTTAAGAGATTTCATAAACATTTCCAAAATTTCCGAAAGATTTCCAAAATTTCATAAAGATGTCAAGAATTTCAAATATTTGAAAAATACCTATACACCAGATTTCAAAGATTTTGAAAACTTCACAGATTTTAAAAGTTTCAAAAGATTTCAAGGATTTTAAAAAGGGTATAGGAAACCAGATTTCTAAGATTTTAAAACATTTCAAAGTTTTGAAACGATTTCCCAATTTTTTAGAAGATTTTAAACATTTCAATGATTTGAAACGAATAAAAAAAGATATCAGAAGGATTTCTTTAATATTTCAAAGAATGCATAAGGATTTCAAAAGATTTCAAGAATTTCGTTAATTTCAAAACGGACACAGTAACCAGATTTCAAATATTTCGAAACATTTCAAAGATTTTAAATAATATTAAAAGGTTTCAAGAAATTTGAGAAGCTTTCAAAAGATTTCAAACTAGATTTCGTATACAATTAATGGAAGCAAGAATAAAGATAATGTAATTAAAGTTAGTGTACCAGCGTACAGCAAACTTAGTATATTCATACTGAATTTCGTACACACGTACATGAAATTTGGTATACGCGTGTACTAAATTCATTATTAAATATACTAAATTTACTGTACCCTGGCATACTAAATTTAATTTCATGTTGTGCATTCTTGCTTCCACTACACATATACTAAATCTAGTACAGATTTTTCTAACAGTATCTGTGACATCTTTAAAAATCTTTTGGGACGTTAAAAACTTTGGTAAAATCTTTGAAATCCTCGAAATCTTTGAAATCTTTGTGAAAATGTTTGAAATTTTTTGAAATACTTCAACAGATTTAAAAAGTTTTCTTTGGAAACTGTTGGCCAATACAAAATGAAATAGGTCATCGTTTTGCATATATAGAAAGCGGTTATTTCATTATTTAATGTAACAAAGAAGACCTGGAAAAACTTGATTTCTTGACTGGGAAACCCTGGAAAGCGTGCAGCGTTACAGACAACTTTTTTTCAATAATATACTTTTTCTTACGTCTATACATTTTATTGTACGCTTGTTTTACTTTCCTGATTGTAAACATAGATGAATTAGATAATGAGAATGATAGTCATATTTATAATATTTAAACATTTTTGTATATTTTTTGTGATTAAGCATTGGATTTTCAATATTTGCGAGAAATGAATAAGATTACAAAATCCGTCTTTTTCATGAGGGTAGAATAGATATTTACGAAAATATCAAAGGGCCTAGCAGGGTAAGCCTGTAAAAACTGCCCCCGAACGTATCGCAAACCTATATTGGCATCGCAGTATATACTGACATATATGCCAATAAAAAATCCTGTAAATGTCAACCATAAAACTTCATTTTGTAGAAGTTATAGAGAGTGAAGAAAATTAAAAAAAAGGCATTTTTTGATAAACGCATAAACGGTCAGCGAGAATAATAAAAAAAAAGATTTTAAAAAACTTGACGAAAAATAGAAATAAAAAATCTGACAGCTTCGCGGGCACATTCTCATCGCGCGCGCGGTTCGCTTCGCTCGCAAGTTTGAGCGCGCCTAGGGCGCGCACCTGTTGGATTTCGCACTTCGCGCTCGATGATGTATTCACCTAGCGCTACGCGCTCCTACACATTTGCCTGACGCTTTAAGCTCGGTTCTTAGACATTTTCGCACTTCGTGCACTCGCTGTTGTTATAACCTGCTTTTGGTTTAATTATGTCAGTTTTACAAAAAAAGAAGAACTAATTTACTTAAGGTTCTGTCGACCTTAAGGAACACATTCTCATCAACACTCGCGCTTCGCGCTCGATATTTGTTTTAAAAATCATGTAAACCTCACGCTCCACGCTCGTTTCTGGTCATCGCATAATAGAAACAGCGCGCGATTTGGTCGTCACACTTCGCAACGATCATATGTTATGTTATATGTTCTTCAGATAAAAATGACTAAATTTTTATTTGATTTAAAATGAAGAAGGAAATTCCTTCACTTCAGCGTATATTTCCGTATCTTTCTAATAAATCATACAATCAGCAAGATTTTTTCCATCTATCTGAAAAGGGGAGAAAAAAGTATCTAAGTCGTTTTTGGAACATATATATGATAAATGTTTAAATAATTTTGAAGACCCACACGCGAAATGAAAAAGAAATTAAATAAGCAAAGTTTTTTTCAGAATGTACCCACTTATCGGGCAGATTTTTTCACTGTTAATGTTATTTTTTACGAGTAAAACACATCCTATCAAAAAGTAACGCATAACAAATTTGTAGATCTTTTTTGAATGCATAATTTTTTTCTATTTATCTTTTTACGTACCTTGCGTCGTTTTTCCAAAGATTTAATTGTTCTACTTTTAATGCTATTTTTTACGAACGAAACAAGAACTACGCATCCTATCAAAAAGTGATCAATAACACATTTGCAGATCTTTTTTATATGCACAATTTTTGTTTTGTCACCATTTTCCATATCTTGCATAGTTTGACCGCAAAAGTAAATTTTTGATTTTTCATTATTTTTTTGTGCCATCAAAATTAGAATTTTTGATTTTTCATAAAATTCAAAAAGTTGTTATGATAATATTGCAGGGTGTTCAAAAAGCAACGATTTTCATCTGCTGACTTTTTTTCATAACGTGCGTTTTTTGGCTCAAAATATTAATTGTCATTTGTTTTTTGGAATTTTGTAAATGCTATAACTCCGGTCATTTTTTTCTATCAAAAAAAGTCATTGGAATATTTTGTTCGCCTTTTTGAGTACTATTAATATCCGTCCATAGAATTTTTAAATATTCAAAAAAATGTTCTCAAAAATTTTCAAAATTTTCTCACATTTTGAATTTGTATCCAAAATGGCTGGCTAACAAACTTGACCTTCATTTCAGGACACTTAAAGAGTATACCAAAGCCCAATCCAATCTGTCAATTCTTTCGAAAGTTATCGTGCTAACAAATTAAAGAAGGTCTTAAAACGTGGACATTTGACAAAAACGGTGGCGGTCAAATTTTACACAAATCTAATACCTTCTCTGATGAGAATGTAAAAAAGGTTTGAATTCTTTAAAGTTTCTTTTTTTTTGTTAATGTTCCAGAGTGACACCTCCAATCTGTCTGAATAAATATCCTTAAATAGCATATTCCAACATATTTCCCCTCAAATTAATCGGATAGATGTATCATGGTACCGAAAATTTGTTCGAAATTTAAAAAATTTCACTTGTTTTCTTGGTAACAATTTTTTTTAAATTTTTTTCGAAAATTGTTTCATTGGTTTTCACAAAATAATAATTATTGCAGAATAAGCAAAAATTGATTCAAGATCAAAAAATAAACTTCCAAAAACCTCACTTTTTGGCTCATTAGATACAAGAATAACATAATGAAAAAAGAGGGAAAAATGAGAAAAAGTCAACGAAAAACCAACCTCTCACTTTTTCCTTTCTCCGTCCTTTTTATACTACGAGGGGACCAACATGTTTCGAGGTCAATTTAGACCTCCTCATCAGGGATTATTTATAGGGAATAACTAGATATGAAAAATTAATAAACCTGTAAAAAAAAATTTTTTTTAAGTATTAATACAAAATTTGATTATTATTTCCTGGCCCTTGTCGGGATGTGTGGGTCATGAAGTCTATAGACTATAATCCTAAAGCTGCGTAATCCTATAGAATATTATTAAAAGAATTCATTAAAATATAAAAATTAATACTGTACTCCATGGCAGTAAGTTTCGTTAAAAATTCTATGCGTCGCTTTCAGTTTTTTTATTTTTGAAGCTCTAGACTATTACCATTTCGTTTTTATATGTAATATTTATTAATATCTATGAATTAATTCCCAAGTATAGAAAAGCGTCTATTGAATATTATTTTAGTTAATTAGGGCATTTTTTCAATATCTTTTATATTGTTGCTTCCTCGTAGTGTACGTTTGTAGCCGTGAAAATTTAAAATATGCGCTTAAAATGATATAAGTATAAACGTTTCTCAGTTGATAAATCTCTAATATAACGTTCCAATCAATTGTCCGGATATGTGGGTGCATGTGTGTTTGTGCACGAATTGCCCGACGATTCCAAACCACTCGAAAAAATATCTATTTCAACTTGTGAATTAATTTCATATAGAGGTATATACTGGTGCGCCAAGAGTGATACCAAATGCACAGAATCAAAGTTTAATATCTTGAAGTATCTTGCCACAAATAGAGTTTCCTTTAAAATTAAAGGTTCACATGATGGTCTTTTTTGTTCAAAATGAAATCCTTTTGTGGTACAATTCGTCATTTTGTGACAATAATTCTACTTGTGTCAAGGAGATACTCATTCCATGTAAAAAAATATGTGCGCAGGTACGCTTTCGTGCATCGCGCTCGGTTTTGTACGTTTAAACTGTGCATTTAGGACAGCATTTTTTTTAAATATCATATATATTTTTACTAAAATCGAAAACTATGATTTAAACCCTTTACAAACAGCAATCCAAAATTGGAACCAAATTCGTGTTTCAATTTGTTTTTAAAGCCGGTTCTCAATGCACACCTACGGCTTTGACGATTACATTATTATATTGCGACACTCGCGCTCGACAATTAGTTTAACAGACGGTTCACTTTAATAAATAGAGTGATATAGAGAAAAAGGAATATAAGAAGTAGGTATGTACTTGATTCTTAATTATCTAGAACATTGGAAATTTGTATCCAATTGAAAAATATCATTGAGATAATTTGTATATCTTGTTCAAATGTACTAAAAATCCCGATTAAAACTTACGGATATCTTAAAAATAAAAATTGCATCATTTTGAAAATGATCTCAGTTTTTGAATGTTAGTCTCATAGAAAAATTGAATCAGGATAATTTCGAGATATATTTAATATCTAGTAAAAATCTTGATTAAAATTTCGTAATGCACCAGAAAAATATTTTTTTTTTTAATGTTCCAAATGTTAAAAAGCATAACACATTTTTAATTTTAATCGAGATTAAAAATGTCATAAGAATTATTTGCAAATCTTTTTTTTATGTACCAGAAACTTTAGCAAATATGTCTGAAACTCTTCAAATTTTTGTTTGTCTTCAAATTTTGAAATTGCTTTAAATTTTTTAATATTGATTGGAAATATCTGGATAACAACGCTGACCTTCATTTTGGGACTCTAAAAAAGTGTATCGAAGGCTGACTTGACGAAACAACTCTTTCATATACAGGCACTGCCAACATTTTATGATTTTCGGACTCGGTGAGAGCCGAAATGTGAAAATCCGTTAAAAACTAGAGATCGGAAATTTGGACGATTGCATTAAACTCTCATGAATAATAAAGTAGAAATGCCTACAGGGAAGAGAACAATACTTTTATTTTAAGTGAGACCGGGTTAGTCACCGGTGCACACGAATTGCGCCAGCGGTCAGAGTTTTACCTGCTAGCCAGAGGGCCCTCTTCCTTCGCTTCCTGAACTGCGCCAGCGGCCAAAATACAATACCTATCCGACTAATGGGTGCTCCTCCTACTTTTTCCAGGATAATATTGAAATAAATTGACCCTGTCTTTTGTACGTGATGATACATAAAATACGAGATATACATTTTCTTAATTTTGCAATTAGTAATTTAAAAATATTATATTCAAAATCTACGATTTTTTGCGACTCCAACGATATTTTATTCGCCCTAGTAAGTTCAAATTTGGATTAAAAATCTTATTTCCATTTCCTAATATTAGATAGCCAGAAAAAGATTTTGTTTTGAGAAACGCCGTAACCAGATTAAATTTTTTTAAGCTTTTGAGCGTTCATAAATGTAAAACTTATCGAATTTTTTTAAATGTACTAGATCATAGCGCGCGTTCCGCGCGTGTGGTATCGTAATTTGTTTAGGTGCTAATTTTTTAATGCTACACCTATTGCAGGACCTGTTGTGTTAATTTTTATGATTTGATATACATTTTTCAATTTATATAAAATAACTTTGTTTATACATTCAAACATTTTGCTATATGTAATATATTTAATGTAATTAACGTACATAACGTAAATAACGTTAACTGTATATTGATACAGGCATATCAAATCATGTATAAACAATTTTAGTAACATTTTATGTACCTTTTTTTTGAATTTTAATACGTCATGGTATTAAGGCCATGTAACGAGTGGGTCACGTGACCAAGCTAGTCCTGAATTTTTCATTGTAAACTTACGTCCAAAATAAATAAGATATCGCGCTCAAAGTTTGAGAAATAAAAGAGGAGACACTAAAGTTCACGGCTCTACTCTTTTTTGGTGGAAATTTTGAAAAAAAAATTTGTTTTCGATACTTTCCATTGCAAACTTACGTCCACACGCAATGAGATATCGTTTTGAAATTTTAGCACGCTAATTAAAAGGCTCGAGGGAATGCGGCTTAGGTCCAAAATATTTATAATTGTAAAAAAAAAAAAATTTCAATTACTAATTGAAAAACATACCGACCGGGCTGCAGAATACGTAAGAAATTTTAAATTTTGCCAATGGGCTAGTTATGTGGTTCATATTGATAAAAGTGGACCAAAACATAAAAACTGGTCACAAACCTTGTAGACAAATAGTGCAAAAACTCATGTTTGCACTTGAAATGCAAATAAATAAATTTATATGTTTAGTTAGCCTGGCGTGCGTATTCGCTCTCTCAGAGCAGCACTATCGCAGCAAGCAGACAACATCCACTGTTCTGTGGGTAAAACAGATTGCATGGGTCGATATTTATGATTTTCATGAATAAACTTTTTTCTTCCCCCAACTCTGTGCCTTGCCACAAACTGTCCTTTAATATTTATTAATATTTTCCGAAAATCTTTCCGCGTTATTTTAACTTTTATTTTTACATATGGGTGAAAAAATATTGATCTGAGGACTGACTTGATCAGCTGTTATACTCGTTACATGGCCTTAACTTCTGAATTATTATATCATCGGTATGTATCATAATATTCACATTTCTAATTTTAGAATAATTCCATGTAGACAAAATTTTTCAATTTCTTATTTTCACGTCCTGACATATATACTTTCACAGCATTCCATGAACGGACCCGTGATAAGGCTACATAAAGTTGTCCATGATTGAAAACGTCCTTACGTAAATCTAACCCAATTCTTTCGAAGGTTTGTCCTTGAGACTTATTTATTGTCATAGCAAATACAAGTCTCACCGGAAATTGTCGTCTTTTGAGTGAAAAGGGATGAATGTTGTCACATGTTATAGGAATGCGGTTTATAAATACAATACTTCCAGATTCATCACCTGTTCATATTTCAATTTAAGTAGTCACTCATGTCACGCACCAAAAGACGAGTTCCGTTGCATAAACCCTCACTTATATTCAAATTTCTTATGAGTATCAGCGCACAATTTGTTCGTATACGCCACGAAGGAAAAGTAAGGAGTTGTATCACCCTATGTGTTTGGTGAGCAGAGGTGGGACGAGCGACGTCCAAGAATTCGTTAATGTTTGCCACGGCTGAAAATTTCGTGTCAGTGCCGCGCACATGCGCAGAGCTGTTTTCGCAGTTACGTGTTATACCCACTCCCCTGTGTTATATTTTGACATCTCGATGCATACGTAGGTTATGTTCGTATGTGTTTTTATTTTGTTGGGTGTATATCACGTTCCTGAATTAAAAACGAGATGGAAAATGGCATCAAAAATACGAAAAGGATCTAGAAAGTGTAAGTACTACAATAAAATTATTATAATGATTTATGGATTACGTAAGTAAGGAATAAAGTTAATTTCAGTGAAGAAATTTTCAAAACACAAGTTCAAAACTTTCAACGCGTGTTGACATCGTTGACATGGCAACCGCCAGTGCGCATGTGCGTGATTCTGACACGAAGTTTTCGGCCATGGCAAGCATTAAGGAATTCTTGGACGTTGTCCGTCCCACTCCCCACTTACAGGGATACGACTCCTTACTATTCCTTCGTGGTATACGCAATTCGTGAGATGGTAAAGGTGGAGGCGACAAACTGTTCAGATCCTCTGGTAAAAGAGCTTCTCCCATATCACCATTATCATCGTCGAGATCTACACTGTCGATGCTTGTATAAATCTTTTCTGAAGAGATATCTAAGAGCTGCACAACACGATGATTTATTTCTGTGACATCAACATTTCGTGCAGACAAAATTGCACGATCGGCAATTTTCGAGAAATTTTTTTGTTCAATCAAATTTTCATAAGTTTGTACAACAATATCATCATCGTCTGGAGCCATACAACATTCTGGTAACTGAACTAATTCGTCGCGATCATTCAGAGTTCCGTTTCCTATATCCAGAAAAAACTTTGCAAATTCATGTTCCTCTTGCTTAGCCCTCATATTTTTTTCAACGCGTGTGGCTTGACATTTTTCCATAATGGACCCATTATTATAATTTTTTCTCCAAATGGCAGATCATTTACCACCATGGATTGCAAAGTTCTATTGATTACTTTCAGTGCATAACGTGGTGCTATTGGTGCTTCATCCCAAATGAAAATATCAACATTTTTTAAATACTGTCCTTCTTTGGATTACGCTGTAATATTCGTGAATGAATCGCCAAAAACAGGAACAAGCAGACCAAATATTTTATGAACAGTTTTACCTTGAGGTAATAATGTAGCTGCAATGCTGGTAAAGTCCATTGTACTGACCGTTTTACCTGTTCCCCTCAGAAGATCATACAACGTTTTGTATACATAAGTTTGTCCTGATCCGCCAGGTCCATCAATGTAGAAGCAGTTATCAACAGACAAAGTATTCGTCGCAGCTGACAAAATGTTGTCTACAAATTGTTTTTGTTCGTCATTTAGTTTATCATATTGTTGATTTCCTTTAAGCAACAACTGCTGTAAGTCATTTTGATCGGTAATTTCTACTGGAATCTCCATTTGTTCCATTCCATTGTCAGAAAATGTATGACCGCGGTCACGAAGAATTTTTTGAATGGCTTCGTAGGCCATTTCGTAACTGTAAGTTAAATCAAAACGCCTTGCATAATCCTCAGATAGAGCGTTTTTGAACTCATCCCACAATTCATTTGGATGGATTGGTTGACAATGAATATCCTTGCAAATAGATTGCGCAATGGCCGTGGTACCATCCAAGATATTGCTTCAGTTATACCTTTTTTCCATTCGTCGTCGTTTTCAATAAGCTCCATAGCAAGACAGGTTTCAGTGAATGTAGGTGAAATAACTCCGTTCTAAGTTCTTCAGTCTTCAAAACTCGTGGCGCCTCTTACAATTAGCAACAATATTCGCAAATGAAACAATTCAGTTTGTGCCGGACTTACAGAATACATTCTACCGATAAAATTGAAGTGTAGCTTCCTCTTAACCCATTGACAAAATGTTTTGTTTTAAACTTTTACTTTTTTAAATATATAATGCAATGGAATCTCTTCATACAAATAATTTTTCGCTTCTGGGTCTCTGGCATTCAATTGTAAATAATCGAGAAGCATTGTCATTTGTTCCAAAGCAAAAGCGATTCCATCTTTGTCATCAATGTCTTTAATTATTATACTCTGTTCATTTGGCAAATGTACAGGCAAGCGTACTATTGTATGACTTTTTGCTTGAAGGTGTTTTCCCATAATTCTCCAACATGCTTCAATTTGGCTGACATATCGTGTATCTATAAAATCTTTAACTTCATCGTGATGTATCACGTTTTCAGCAGTTTCTTCGGAAGAAATGTTCTCATTGTTGTCGGTTACGGTCAGTAAGGCTGCATCGTGAGCTTTATCAATATATTTGTGCATATATTTTACTGCTTGAATACTGGAGATAACTTCTACGTTGATGTGACAATTGAATATAAGCGATAGCTTTGGTGAATAAGGAACTACGTGTGAATTGTCGACGTCGTAGTTACCAGGCTTTTTAAGCGTTTTTCCAGTGTCTTGGCGACGGTAGAGTGGGTAGCCGTTTTGTTCAACTGTTGTTTCTGATTGATATGGTTTTGGAGAATGCTTTGAATATCGATCATTGACCATACACCAATCACCACATGGGCCATGTATCATGCTTTTCATTACTATTTCATGAAGTCTTGGATGCACGTCTGAGTCAGGAATTTCAGCGGAAATGTACTTATATACTTTTTCAGTCGTGTCAAGCTTACAATTCTGTTTAAGTGTCACAAGTAAATGCATATGTGGTAAGCCACGTTTTAGAAATTCAATGACGTAAACATAAGCAGCAATTTCACCAAAGTAATTTTGTCTATTGATAATATCTAGAAGCTTATTTTTTTCATGTTGAAAACCCTGGCGCATAAGTCTGGTCTGTCCCAAGTTTGTTGACCGGGCAAAAAATGTTCTTGTGTTTCTTTCGAGTTAGGATTACACGTCATAGTTATGAAAAGATCTGGCTTTCCAAACTTTCGAACCATAGCCATAGAATCTTGATAATGCTGCAAAATGTTACGTGGTGAACCAGTGAAAGACGAAGGAAGTATTGTTATTCTTCCAATTTGACAGTTTTGTTTGTTTGCGCTTTTTTCAAGGTAATCATGAATACCTTTGTATGTATCTACGCGGATTTTTTTTTTATTTGTTCTTATGTATTGAGTGCGATCCTTTTCAACTGTAACATAACCATCGACAATCCACTGTTGAAAAAGTCTACGTCCCATCAGAAAAGTATTGAATTCATCACGTACACTCATTCTATATTTGATATATGCAGATAGTGGCACTTTCTTTGCGACTCCCACACATGGTATATTAGAATGCCAATCTTGTGTACC
>CAKNWT010309292.1:0-10098 GCA_932066315.1 Andricus coriarius | reverse complement strand
AACTATTTGATAAAAATACGCAACTTTCTAGCATTATTCAAATTGAATATTATTAATAATAATAATAAATTGTTTACACAAATGATTTTGTTCAATTTAATTAATTATTTAACACACTCCAAGTGGAAAGTGAACAAAAAATTGAAAATTTCAGAAAAAATAGCAATTTTCTAGCATTATTCTGAGATAATATTGTTAACAATAATATATTGTTTAAACAATTATGTTTGTCAACATAAAAAAAATCGCGAATTTCTATCTCACGTTCAACTTATTTGTTATTCAACATGCGATTGAGTGAATATTTTTAGATCTCACATATCTCAAAGAAACATAAAAGTCAACATAAGAGCGCTCGTAAATAGTTCCTTAATAATTGAAAACGTCTCTAAAAGCGTTTCGAAACAAGTTAACAAGGTGGCGATTATGTAAATTTTTCACTTTAAATTGTTTTTTAAATAGCTGGGAGAATTAAAATGCCTCTCGCCTCGGAAGGGCCGCAGTGCGCGAGTACTCAGTCCAGTATATTGCGCAATATTACGCATTCCAATTGGAAACGGTTCAGGCGGTCCTGACTGTTTACATTTGGATCCCCCCGATTTCTATCCAAGGCTATTTGCCGGCAACCCTTGAAATTGGACTTAAACCGAGAAATCAAATGCGTTTTTTTTTCAAACAAAATTAGTATTTAAATTTATTAAAAATATTTGGATCAAAAATGTGTGTTTGCGAGTTTTTGGCGCTAATTATTTTTTTTACGGTTTTTCAAATACAAATTTTTTTTAATACATAAAATGCTACTTTCCGATAATAGCTAGAAATTTACATAAATTGTTTGAACAATTCATCATTGTTTTTAACAATTTTCTCTTAGAATAGAGTTAGAAAAATGTAGTTTTTTTCTTAAATGTTCAACCTATTTTCAAATTCTCAATTAGATTAAGGCAATAATTAATTAGATTGAACAAAAATAATTGTTTAAACAAAATCTAATTACTTATCATAATATTATTTTAGAATAATGCTAGAAAGTTTCAGCTTTTTCTAACAATGTCCACTTTGGGTCCACTTTTGAATTAAAGTGAGATCATAATTATTTTGTGCTAACAAAAATAATTTGTCAACAATTCATAATTATTGTTCATAATATTTATTTTTAGGAAGGCTTTAAATTTAACAATTCTTTACTTCTTTTTAGTTGAAAATTGATCTATTTGGTCAAAAGTACATATTTTTTAGTTAAAAATTGAATTACTTTGTTGAAAGTTAGACTGGTTTGCGAAAAATTCACTTCTTTGATTGAAAACTTTATTATTCCATTTTTAGGAAATTAATTTTCTGAGATAAAAAAACTTTGTTGTAGAAAATTAATTTGTTAAGTTTCATCAGTTTGCTTTAAAATTCATCGTTTTTCATAAAATGTAACCATTTAGTTACAAATTAAACTATTTTGTAGAAAATTTAACTTTTTGGTAAAAAATTAACTTTTTTTTTTAATTCAATTTTGTTGAAACTTGAACTGGTTTGTTAAAAATTCATATTTTTCCAGATTCATCTCTTTGGTTACAAATTCATTTTTTGTTGAAAATTCGTTTTTTTTATATTATGTAAGTAATAATTATATTTTGTATTATATTTTTAACTTTTTATCCACTTTTCACTTAGTGAGGTAAGTTATTATTATTATTATTCATGCAAGTTAACAAAAATAATTTTTCGAACAATTTATTATTGTTTATATATTGTAAAGTTGAAAATTTCAGAAAAAATTGCAACTTTCTAGCACTTATCTAAGAGAAAATAGTTAGAAACTATCATAAATTGTTTAAACAATTATTCTTGTTAGCTTGCATGAATTATCATCTCACTAAGTGAAAAGTGGGAAAAAAGTTAAAAACTTCTGAAAAAACTTCAGTTTTCTAGCATTAAGTAAAAAAATATATTACTAACAATAGTAACAAAATTTGTTTAAACAATTATTTTTGCTAAGTTAAATTAATTATTACTTTACTCTGATTGGAAAGTAGACAAATGGTTGAAAATTTAAGAAAAAAACCGCAACTTTCTACCATTATTCTAAATCAATATTATTAAAAATAATAATAAATTGTTTAAACAGTTGATTTTGTTACTTTTAATTAATTATTTACCTCACTCTAATTGGAAATTGAACAAAAAGTGGAAAAGTTTTGAAAAAACTGCAATTTTCTAGCAGTATTGTAAGAGAATATCATTGACAATAATAATAAATTGTTTAAACAATTATTTTTTTAAATTAATTAACCATTACCTCACTCTAATTGAGAATTGGACAAAAAGCAAAAAAAAAGAAAAAATCGTGACTTTCTATCTCTATTCTAAGAGGAAATCGCTGGAAACAATAATAATTTATTTAAACAATCTTTTTTAATATCCAATTAACAGTATAAATTAGTATTTCATTTAATAGAAACAATGTGCATTAAAAAAAATACAAAAAAATCATCAATATCTACGAAAATTTGCAAAACCTATTTTTTCTTTTATGGGGTTTTTTGAGAGTTTTACACAAAACAGTTACATTTTAAGAAAAACGATTAATTTTGAAGCAAACTGATGAGGCTTAAAAGAATGAATTTTCTAAAAAAAATTTTTTTTATCTGAGAAGATTAATTTTCTGAAAATGGAATAATAAAGTTTTGAATCAAATTTTAAACAAACTAGTCTAACTTTCAACGAGGTATTTAAATTTTTATCTAATGAAGCCTTATTAAAAAAAATGTTTAAATAATAATAATAAATTGTTCAAAAAATTATTTTTTTTAGCACAAATAAATATTATCTGACTTAAATTCAAAAGTGGATCCAAAATGGACAATTTTAGAAAAAGCTTAAACTTTCTAGCATTATTCTAGAACAATATTATGATAAATAATTAGATTTTGTTTAACAATTATTTTTGTCCAATTTAATCAATTATTACCTTAATCTAACTGACAATTTCAAAACAAGTTGAACATTAAAAAAAAAGCTACGATTTTCTAACTCTATTCTAATAGAAAAATTGGTAAAAACAATGATAAATTGTTTAAACAATTTACGTAAACTTCAAGTTATTAGCAGGAAGTAGTATTTAATGTATTACAAGTAATTTGTATTTTAAAAACCGCAAAAAAATAATTAACGCCAAAAACCACAGAAATGAATTTTTAACTAAAACGAAGAATCTTCATTTTCAAACCAGAAGATTAACCTTTCAAAGAAAAATTTTAAAATTAAAAGACTAATTTTTATCCAAATTGTTGAATTTTGAAGTAGAAAAGATCGATTTTCAAAAATGTTAACATTTTTTATTTATTTATTATTATTTTTGTTTGATAAAACAAAAATAAATAAAAAATTTACGAAAACATTTTTGGACCACCCTACTGTGTAACCTAATTTTAAAACTTACCGCAAAAATGAGATTAAACAGGAAAACGAAGTACTTGATTGCACTCATACCACAGGACTCCATCTTTATTATTTTTAACTTAACAATTTAATTAATTTGAAATCATACGCGAAAATTGATAATTTAGATTGAAAAGTTGCGCGACATAATTTTGCTTCGATATCTGAAGCCTTTGGGGTGGCGGTTCCGCTGGCAATGCGCGCGAAGGATATTCGCACGGCTAACAACGGCCGTTGTTTCGATCGAAAGTCCTGTAGCCTATTGGAAAAAGGGTATGGTGAATCTCGTTCGCTATTGGCGCGGATATCAAAGGCATTTCATATTCTATGTTACTCCTGTAGTAACCATGGTTACTCTGGTTAATGACATTTTCTGGAAAAAGCTTACAATAAAGTAGGCTGCACGAATACTTTCTCGTAAAAGTAAGCATAAACTGACACATATCAATATAATAGAAGAGACAGCTGAAGTCTTCTGATGTTATATTTAGCTAACACAGGACCACAAAATCTAAGCCCCTGCAACATGTATTATATTTTCGGGGTCGCTGAATTCAAATCTGTTGTCCGTTCAGTTTGACCTTCAATTGACCTTGACCCTGAACTGATGTGACCAAACAGACAACGGATTTGAATTCAGCGACCCCGAAAACCTATAGGTACCCTGACTTAATTGGTTAGCGATGAATTTTGTAAGTTTGACCTTGAACTGGCCTTGACTCTGACCTGATGGGACCAAACGGACAACGGATTCGAATTCAACGACATCGAAAACCTATACATTCCCTGAATTATTTGGTTAGCGATGAATTTCGTACGCTCGTCATTGAATTGACCTTGACCCTGATCTGACGGGGCCAAACGGACCACGGATTTGAATTCAGCGAACCCAAAAACCTATAGGTACCTTGACTTAATTGGTTAGCGATGAATTTTGTAGGTTTGACCTTAAATTGACCTTGACCTCGACCCGATGGGACCAAATAGACAACGAATTTGAATTCAGCGACCCCGAAAACCTATAGATACCTTGACTTAATTGGTAAGTGATGAATTTTGTAAGTTTGACCTTGAACTGACCTTGACCCTGACCTGATGCGACTAACGGAAAATGGATTCGAATTCAGCGACATCGAAAACCTGTTGGTACCCTGACTTATTTGGTTAGCGATGAATTTTGTAGGTTTGACCTTGAATCTACCTCGACCCTGACCTTATGGGATCAAGCGGACAATGGATTCGAATTCAGCGACCCCGAAAACCTGTACGTTCCCTGAATTATTTGGTTAGCGATGAATTTTGTACGTTTGACATTGAATTGACCTTGACCCTAACAAGACGAGGCGAAACGGACAACGGATTTGAATTCAGGGACCCCTAAAAACCTATAGGTACCCTGACTTAATTGGTTAGGGATGGATTTTGTAAGTTTGACCTTGAATTGACCTTGACAACAGATTCGAATTCAGCGACCCCGAAAACCTGTAGGTGCCCTGACTTATCTGGTAAGCGATGAATTTGGTAGGTTTGACCTTAAATTGACCTTGACCTCGACCCGATGGGACCAAATGGACAACGAATTTGAATTCAGCGACTCTGAAAAACTATAGGTACCCTGACTTAATTGGTAAGCGATGAATTTTGTAAGTTTGACCTTGAACTGACCTTGACCCTGACCTGATGGGACCAAACGGACAACGCATTCGAATTCAGTGACCCCGAAAATATAGCCACTATACGTAGAGCATTAACAAATTACGCTACCTGGGCAACAGTAGATCGTTTCTTGTTTGTCCTGTTTCCAAGGATGACGCGGGTCTGCATGTTTGTAACCTGTGAAATTTTGAAAATTAATTCCAATCTGAGTAAATTCACTGAATTTAAAAAAAAATTATTAAACCAGTAATCGACAAAATTTGACGGGAAGGGAAAGTAGAGGAAGTTCTAAGCTGACTTTACGATGTACTTAGCCGACTTTACCTTACACTCTAGCCAACTTTACGCGGTACCCTAGCCTAAATGACTCCGTATTCTATCTGACTTTATCCTAAACCCTAGCCGACTTTAACCCGTGTTCTAGCCGACTTAACCCCGTACTCTAGCCGACATCACACCACACTTTAGCCGAATTCACACCGCACCCTAGCCGACTTAACATGTACCCTAGCTTACTTTACCCCAAACTCTAACAGACTTTACCCCGTAACCTAGCTTCGTTTACCCCACACTCTAGCTGAATTCACCCTGTACCGTAACCGACATTACTCAGTACCCTATCTTACTTTGCCCTGTACTCTAGCCGACTTTCCCCCGCAATCTAGCCAACTTTACACCAAACTCTACCGAACTCATCCCCAACTCTAGACGACTTCACCCCGTACTCTAGCCGACTTGACCCGTATTCTAGCCGAAATTACTCTAGCCGCATTTACCCCGTACCCTAGCCGACTTTCCCTTTTACTCTAGCCAACTTTACACCATACTCTAGTCGAATTCACGCCGTACCCTAGCCGACTTTACATTATACTCTAGACGAACTCACCCCGAACTCTAGCCGACTTTACCCCGTATTCTAGTCAACTTTACCTTGCACTCTAGCCGACTTTACTCGGGCCGAATCTGCCCCGTGCCCGAGCTGACTTTCCCTTCACTCTAGCCAACTTTACACCATACTCTGGCCGAACTCACGCCTAACCCTAGCCGACTTTCTCCCGTACTCTAGCCAACTTCACACCATACTCTATCAGAATTCACCCCGTACCCTAGCCGACTTTCCCCACACTCTAGCCAACTTTACACCATACTCTAGCCGTATTCATGCCGTACTCAAGCCGACTTTCCCCCGCACTATAGCCGACTTTACATCATACTCTAGACAAACTCACCCCGATCTCTAGCCGACTTTACCCCGTATTCTAGCCAACTTTACCTTGCACTCTAGCAAACTTTACTCGAGTTGAATCTACCCCGTGCCCTAGCCGACTTTCCCCACGCTCTAGCTGACTTTACACCACACTCTGGCCGAATTCACCCCGTACCCTAGCCGACTTTCCCCCGCACTCTAGCCGACTTTATACCATACTCTAGCAGAATTCACCCCGATCTCTAGCC
Organism: Andricus coriarius; assembly: GCA_932066315.1. Lineage (NCBI taxonomy): Eukaryota > Metazoa > Arthropoda > Insecta > Hymenoptera > Cynipidae > Andricus > Andricus coriarius. The sequence goes on along the minus strand of CAKNWT010309292.1, from coordinate 3,555 downwards.
GACTCTACCCCGTATTCTAGCCAACTTTACCTTGCACTCTAGCAAACTTTACTCGAGTTGAATCTACCCCGTGCCCTAGCCGACTTTCCCCACGCTCTAGCCGACTTTACACCATACTCTGGCCGAATTCACCCCGTACCCTAGCCGACTTTCCCCCGCACTCTAGCCGACTTTATACCATACTCTAGCAGAATTCACCCCGTACCCTAGCCGACTTTCCCCCACTCTCTAGCCGACTTTACACAATATCTAGCAAAATTCACCCCGTACCCTAACCGGCTTTTCCCCGCACTCTAGCTGACTTTTCCTTCCACTCTAGCCGACTTTCTCCGCACTCTAGCCGACTCTACACCACGCTCTAGCCGAATTCACCACAATTCTAGCCGGCTTTACCCAATACCCTAGTTGACTTTCCCCCTCACTCTAGCCGACTTTACACCAGACACTAGCCGAATTCACCCCGAACCCTAGCCGGCTTTACCCCGACCTCTAGCCGACTCTACACCGTACCCTAGCCTACTTTATCCTGTACCCTAAGCGACCTTATCCCCTACTCTAGCCGACATTTAATCCCTCAGAATCAAAAGTAATCCACTTTTAATCAGAATAAACCGGAGTAATTCGAGTAATCCAAATAATCTACTTGTTATCCAGGCCCATCCCCCTTTAATCCAGGGTAATCCACTTGTAATGCGCCTTAATCCAGCGCAAACTAATTTTAATCCAAATGCTTCGAAATAATTAAGGAAATCCAAGTGATCGAGTTTAATCTACCTATAATCTAGATTTAATCCAGATATTTCGAGTGTAATCCGACGTAATCCATTTTTAATCAACTTGTAATGCGAGAAATTCAAAGTAATCCACTTGTAATCCAAACAAATCGGAATAATTCGTGTAATCCAAGTAATCCACTTGTTATACGGACTAATCCCGCTATAATCCAGTGTAATCCACTTGTAATCCAATTAATCCAGCGTAAACTACTTTTAATCCAAATGCTACGAATTAATTAAGGAAATCCAAGTTATCAGTTTAATATACCTATAATCCAGATATAATCCAGGTATTTCTCCTTTAATCCGATGTAATCCATTTTTAATCAACTTTCAATCCGAGCAATCCAAAGTCATCCACTTGTGATCCAAATAAATCGGAGCAATTCAAGTAATGCAAATAATCAACCTGTCATCCGCACCAATTCCCCTATAATCCAGTGTAATATACTTGTAATCGGGATTAATCCAGCGTAAAATACTTTTAATCCAATTATTTTGGAGTAATTATGGAAATCCAAGTAATCGAGTTTAATATACCTATAATCCATATAATTCAGGTGTAATCCAGGTATTTCGAGTGTAATGTGACGTAATCCATTTGTAATTACCTTGCAATTCGGAATAATCCAAAGTAATCCACTTTTAATTTAAGTAAATGGGAGTAATTCAAGTAATCCAAATAATCCCCTTGTTATCCGAGCCCATCCCCCTTTTATTTAGTAAAATTCACTTGCAATCCAGCGTAATCCACTTTTAATCCAAATTAATCTAGCGTAAACTAATTTTAATCCAAATACTTTAGAGCAATTAGGGAAATCCATGTTTTCGAGTTTAATCTACCTATAATCCAGATAATCCAGATGTAATCCAGGTATTTAAAGTGTAATCCAACGTAATCCATTTGTAATTAACTTGTAATTCGGCATAATCCAAGGTAATCCACTTTTATTCCAAGTAAATCGGAGTAATTCAAGTAATCCAAATAATACGCTTGTTATCCGGGCCAATCCCCCTATAATCCAGTGTAATCCACTTGTACTCCGCGTTAATCCAGCGTAAACTAATTTTAATACAATGCTTCGAATCAATGAAAGAAATCCAAGTAGTCTAGATAATCCAGATGTAATCCAGATATTTCGAGTGTAATCTTCCGTAATCCATTTGTTAGCAACTAGTAATCCGAGTAATCCACTTGTTATCCGGACTAGTCGTGCTATAACTCAGGGTAATCCACTTGTGAAGCGGATTAATCCAGCGTAAACTACTTTTAATCCAAACACTTCGCAGTAATTGAGGAAATCCGAGTAATCGAGTTTCATCTACCTATAATTCAGATAATCCAGTTGTAATCCAGACATTTCGAGTGTAATCCGACGTAATCCATTTGTAATTCGGCGTAAACCAAAGTAATCCACTTGTAATCCAAATAAATCGGAGTATTTTAGGTAACTCAACCAATCCACTTGTATGCCGGACTAATTCTCCTACAATTCAGGGTAATCCACTTGTAAGATGGATTAATCCAGCGTAAAATACTTCTCGTCCAAATATTGCGGAACAATTAAGGAAATCCAAGTAATCGAGTTTATTCTACCTGTAATCAAAATAATCCAGATGTAATCCAGGTATTCCGAGTGTAATCCGACGTAATCCAATTTTAATCAACTTGCAATCCAAGAAATCCAACGTAATCCACTTGTAATCCAAATAAATCGGTGTAATTCAAGTAATCCAACTATTTCACTTGTTTCTCGGACTAATCCCGGTATAATCCAGTGTAATCCACTATTAATATAAATAAATCGGTGTATTTCAAGTAATCCAACCAATCCACTTGTATGCCGCTCGAATTCTCGTATAATCCACTTGTAATCCGGTTTATCCAGCCTAAACTAATTTTAATCAAAATAATTCGAATTATTCAAGGAAATCCAAGTAATCTAGTTGATTCTACCTATAATCCAGATAAACCAGATGTAATCCAGATATTTCGAGTGTAATTCGACAAAGTCCATTTTTAATCAACTTGCAATCCGAGTAATCCAAAGTAATCCACTTGTAATCCAAATAAATCAGAGTAATTCAAGTAATCGAAATAATCCACTTGTTATCCGCACTAATCCCCCTATAATCCAGGGTAATCAACTTGTAATCCGGTTTAATCCAGCGTAAACTAATTTTAATCTAAATACTTCGAATTAATCAAGGAAATCCAAGAAGTCGAGTTTAATCCACCTATAATCCAGATAATCCAGATGTAATCCAGGTATTTCGAATGTTATCCAACGTAATCCATTTATAATTCACTTGTAATCCAAATAAATCGGTGTAATTCAAGTATTCCAAATAATCCACTTGTAACCCGCCTTAATCCAGCGTAAACTACTTTCAAGCCAAATCCAGAAAATTCAGAAAATACTGTTGTAATCCAAGTATTTCGAGTGTAATCCGACGTAATCCATTTGTTAGCAACTTTTAATCCGAGTAATCCAAAGTAATTCACTTGTAATCCAAATAAATCGGTGTAATTCAAGTAATCCAACTAATCCACTTGTAAACAGAATTAATTCAGTGTAATCTATTTGTAATCCAAATACTTCGGAGTAATTTAGGTAATCCAAGTAATCTAGTTTAATCTACCTATAATCCAATTAACCCAGGTGTAATCGAAGTATTTCGAAGTAATTTAGGTAATCTGAGTAATTAACTTGTAATCCAGACAAATCCAAGGAATTTGGAGTAATTTTCGTAACTATAACAAATAGTTTTTAATAAT
>CAKNWT010309281.1:0-11884 GCA_932066315.1 Andricus coriarius | reverse complement strand
TCCGAAATCCATAAATAGAATTTATTTTAAAGAAGAACGTGCCTTGGAGACATTGTGAGCGGGACGTGCCTTGGTTACGATATGCCAGTTGCTTCTAAGAAAGTTTGTGACTTTATCGAAGTATCAAGCGTATATAAACCCCTACGCTGTCCTTGTCAATCGTCTTACGTTCTCGGCAGTCATACTGTTCACTTCGATCTACGGTTAACGAATAATTTTGACAAAGTAACGGCTTCTATCTCATTGTGACCAAAGAAACACTCTAAGTCGCATATTTTAAAGATCAAATTCAAAATCGTTAACTTGATCAAATATCCGACTAAGTTCCTTCGGCTGAGACTTTTGGTCGTCGCAGAGTAACTTTCCGAATGAAGTCCGCAGTGCTAACGTTCGTGAAAAGAACTCAAATGTAGTTTGGGTATCTGCTGTAGGACCCTGTATTGCATTACCATGACTGAAAAGTGCTCGTACACCTCTTTACTATTAAAAACATCCAGTAGAGTTTCGTCCCTGCTCTGCGATGAAAGCATTGTTGAAACAACTATAGCACACTTATTTAAATTCTGAATTCTGACACAGTCCGCGTAGGGCTGATAAGTGACATACAAACCCACAATAAACAATTGGTCAGGTCTTACCAGCCAAACAACGCACAATACGGAAAAAAGTCAAATGAATAAAAACGTTATGATTAATGTGGAATATTACATAACCTTACACTGTAAAAACAGCTTTGGTGATATTTATAATCAGCTAGTAATTATACGTGCAGTATATTTTCAAATTACAATGTATAACCTGCTTAATTTACGATACTACAGTATTTATTTGCAATGTAGTGTGATTTAACTTCAGGTCACAATGTGAAAATAAAACGAAGGCTTTTCCATTTGAAGTCGACTGTAAAATTACTACGTCCGATGATGGAAATTATTCGATCGGCGTGGGACATAGTAAGTTTACGTAAGATGATAAATTTACTTGGGACTTTAAGTCTACGAAAGTATTTGTAAATTTTTAATATGTGTCCTTTTCTATCGCGAGGGAGTAAGTCCGCCCTGACGAACGCCGCAGAATTATGTGCAGGACGTAAATTTTGACCATTCGGGACTCTCGAGTATGACGTTTTCACTCGATAAAAATGAATTTTAAAATTTTTAGACTGTCAAGTGGTTATACTCCGTTTCCTCCCTTGAATACAGAAAATAGCTTTAGAATATATTCACATCTGTGAAAAGTTGTGAATAGTAGCAAGGTGGCTGTAGGTTAAAGAAAAACTGCAAATCAGTGAAAAGTAAGGGAAATTTGATAATCAGGGAACGTTAGGAATAAGTCAAAGATGAAGAAAATATTGAAATTTGAATCCTTGAAAAGTTTTTGGGGAACCAAACCTCTAAATATCTTTTCGAATATAAAAGCTGAAAACAAAATTCAACGAAATATCGGAGATTTCCGACCCGTACCTAATTTCACGGTCGACGACGGGAAAACGTCCTGCATGTATTTCTTTATCGCGGACGCAGGTTGAGAACAAAAGTATGTATTTTTACAGACTTCTGCTTATTGACTATATGTCACAACGATCGAATAATTTCCATCGTCGCAGGAAGTAAATTCCCACCAAATTTTTTACAGTGTACGAAGAAATCAGTATATGAATACATTTAAACATCGGAAATGATGATGATGCCAGCTTTACTCATTGAGTTGTTTATAACCGCGGAAAGCGGAAAGCAGACACTTTCTGATAGATGATAGCGGTTTCAGGACAAGGAGGAACATTGACATAAGGGTTCCACATAAGCCCCAAGAATTCGCTGAAATGGATGCTTCCCTTCGTGAGGATATCTCGGAGGAGTCCAACCTCTGGACCATCAATTGTTTAGTTTATGGTGATGCGAGAGCATTGGCTAATTCAAATCAAAGGCTAAAATTGACGATGGTTCAAAAGTACAAAAGACGCTTGTATCAAGTGAGAGGGTTCGAAAGTTCGCTCAAGAACTAAGAACATTCAATCATAAACTGAACAAGTCAAAGCTGCTGACAATCAAGTAGCACATTGTTGACAAAATACAGGTGTTATCTCACGCAAGGAAGAGAATACAGAAGAGGGAGAAATGGATCAGGGAGAATTAACAGTTTCTCGCTGACCCTTCTCGCCTGTTCCGTGATCACCCTGTTTCTGTCAAAAATCCACCGAAGCCTAACGAGATAGAAACTTTTTGGAGAGAGGTATACGAGATCCCAAAAACACTGGAGTTAAAAGATGGTACTGATAATATCATCAGCTTCGAGGAGTTTTCCGACAACCTTATAAAATTTGAGGAGGAATGTCCGTCAATCACTGCCGAAAAGGTGGAAAAATCACTTAGAGGCACGAACAACTTCTCCTCTGCAGGACCAGATGGTATCAAGAACTTCTGGTGGAAGAAGTTCACTTCTAGACACCAACATTGGACCCGCATGTTCAACTCATATTTAAAGTCAGAAACGCCCACTCCGCAGTGCCTGGTACTAGGACGAACTATACTCCTACCGACAAAGGCAACTTGTCCTACCCAGAGAATTACAGACTAATAACTTGTTTGAACACACTGTATACGATCTTTACAGCTATCCTGAACAACAGGATTGTTCGAAGAAAGGTTTGGTCTTCAAATCTTTCGGCGTTGAACCAGGCATCAGCGAGAAACATGCTTGCCGTCCCGGTTATACTCTACTCTTTTGGGGTGGTTCACTTGGCGAAGAACGATCTAACGGCCCTTGATATCACCACACGTAAGATCATGCATATGCATAAAATTTTGCATATCAATTCGTCTGTTCCGCGATTATACATTTCACGCCGTCAAGGCGGACGCGGACTTCTGAATCTTTAACGACTTAATAACCGAATTGTTCTAAGTACAGCTTACATATAGTTGCAAATGGAAACGATCCTCTCCCCAAAATGGTCAGGAATCCAGAGATGATTGGCAAGGTAGCGTTGCTTTATGAAGCTGCGGAGCAGGCGGCTGAGGCCCTTGGCCTCAATTTTAACATCAGACGTGAGGAAAGTGTATCACTCCATCTAGATGCTTCACTTCTGAAAGCCAAAGTGAAGAAAGCAGAAGCTGAAAAATTCCACCAAGAGCTATATGGCAAGGAAATGCACGGAAAATTTCACAGGAATGTAGAAAAACAGTCCTTCTCGAAGGAGCAAACGTTTGCTTTTCTCAGATTATCAGGGCTTAACTCAGATACAGAAGGTTTCATTTTCGCATGCCAGGACAGTGTCAATTTCACATTAGCAGACCGTGACCGCATTCTGTTTTAAGAAGTTTCCAGCGATAGGTGCAGAGCGTGTCATGCACACGCAGAGTTGCATTTTCTAAACTACGATTTTCGGATAGCAATCTCAATCGCACATTTAAATGTTGACATTGTTCTTCAAAACTTTGAGAAACGAACTATATTCGTGGTCGAATTGTCGGCCATTTTCGGTTTAATATTTATCTATTTTGTAGAAAATTCATTTTTATTTTGGCTAAACAAAATTTCCTTGATGAAAATGCAAGAAATTCGTTTTTAGTATATAATTTTTTTTTTTAAATTCAACTAGTAGGTGGAAAATGCATGTATTCCGTTAAAGATTGGTCTCTTGTTAAAACAATACATCTCTTTCAATGCAGACTTCAGTATTTTTAGTTTAAAATTGGCTAATCTTTCATTTCAAAATCACAATTGACGTGATTTCGGTTAATACTAGTGAAAACCCACTTCTGGAAAGCAAAGTATGAAACTTTATCGTAAAACTTTGGGAGTTTTCTACATTTTTGCGAAAAAATATTTATCAGAGAGAAAAAATAACGAATCCGTGATTTGCAGGGTATTTAAATCAGTTTCTAAAATAATCTCCTTTTAAAATTCAGTCATTTTTTATCACAAAAATACCATGTCATATTATTGTCATTTTGAAGTAAGTTAACACATCTTAATTATGTAGATAATTTTTATTCAGCTTAAAGTAATCACTTGTATATACATTATGTTGGCAGAAGTTACGTAACCTATTTACAATTTTCAAAATAAAAAATGTTCATTACCTTTAGAATTATTTGACAAACTTTGATTTAACAATTTATAATTCGTAACCGACTCACACGAAATAGAATCGTCCAATCGAATTACGGTTTCACTATTTTTAATATATCTTTAACGTCACATATGCATAAATTATTTTTGATTTCAGGTATGCCATCAGGTATGCCGCCCAAAACAAGGGACTTGCGGACCAATTTTGGGATGATTAACGGAGGTGCGAATGATCGAGGTATATCTATAGTTCTAGTAAAAATAAAAATTTTCAATAGAAGTATTAAGTGATCAATAATTTTCATATTAACATTTTTAACATTTTTGACTTCAACTAGAAGATATTCTACAAACTTGGAATTTTGTTTCCCATGTTCCAAAGGAATATTTTCGAAAAGGTATACCATAACGAGATTTCATTTTTCCCTTGAGAAACACTTTTGTGGGCTGTTTACCTTTTAAATCCCTCTTGATTTTATGAGTAAAAAAAAGTTTAGAAAACATTTACTAGATTTGACGATGCGTTGAACGCAAAATTTAAAAAACATGACTTTGCTGGGAAAACAATTTGGACTTTGAAGCTTCAACTTTCTTCAAGCCTCTAGTAATGAAATAAGTTCTATGCATAGGCATAGTTATTAACAAGTGTACTTATATTGTACTTTTTAACGAAGAAAAGATTTTTTTTTCTCCAGAGCCAATACTTTTCGTCGGAATAGTAATGTCCTAACATAATGGGTTGCCATTATGTTAGGACTTTTTCGACAACCTCATAACATATGAGGAGGAATGTCCATCAATCACTGCCGAAGAGGTGAAAAAAGCACTTAAAGGCACGAAGAACCTCTCCGCTACAGGACCAGATAGCATCAACAACTTCTGGTGGAAGAAGTTTACTTCAACACACCAACATTTGGCCCGCATATTCACCTCATATTTAAAGTCAGAAGCGCCCATTCCGCAATGGCTGGTATTATAAAGTACTATTCTCCTACCGACAAAGGCAACGCAGAAAATTACAGGCCAATAACTTTATGAATAAACTGTATAAGATCTTCACAGCTATCCTGAACAATAGGATTGTCTACAGAATCGAGCCCATGTGGCGAGAGATGTACGATCAACGTGGCTCGGAAAATGCTGTAGCATCCTGTAAATGGCCTGGATTGACTACCGGAATGCCTTTGATTCAACCTATCTTAAATTATCATCTGTCTGTTGGAAAACTTGAGGGTGCATCTACACATAGTGAGATGCATAGAGAGATTGACGCCCCTTTTGAAGACTAGATTTACTATCTCATCTGGAAATTATCGTGTGACAAGGAACAACGTCACCCTGCAGAGGGGCGTCTTTCAGTGCCCTTTGCTTTTTTGCATCACACTTTTGCCTTTATCTCTTGCACTACGAAATTTTTCTGAATACCTCTGTGGCGACACTAACCACCACAAGCATAAGGTCACTCATGTATTTTATACGGATGACCTGAATATTTATGCCTCTGCTAAAAGCAATCTTCAGACTGCTATAAATATCGTCAAGGAGTACACAGGAGAGATTGGGATGGACATTGGATTGGATAAATGTGCCAAAATTTATCTGAAGAAAGGAAAGATATTTGGCGTTGCCAAGGACCCCGAGCTTCTGTATATATGTGTTATTAGACATCTTTACAGTCTCTCCGAAGCAGAAACAAGCATTTTATTCAGCAGATTTGGTCTGGAAATCTGTCGGTGTTGAACAAGGCATCTGCGACAAACATGCTTGACGTCCCGGTTATACTCTACTCGTTTGGGTTAGTTCACTGGACGCAGAACAAGCTTACGGCCCTGGATATCACCAAACGAAAGATCATGCGTATGTATAAAACTTTCCTATCAATTCGTCTGTTCCGCGATTATACATTTCACGCCGTCAAGGCGGACGCTGACTTCTGAATCTCCACTATCTTCATAATCGAATTGCTCTAAGTACAGCTTATATCGTAGCCAATGGCAGATATCCTCTCCTAAAAATGGTCAAGAACCACGAGATGATTGATCAAGGAGCGTCCCTTTACAAAGCCGTGGAGCCAGCGGCCGAGTCCCTGGGCCTGAATTTTAATATCAGAAGTGAGGAAATTGCATTACTCCATCTAGATGCTTCACTTCTGAAAGCCAAAGTGAAAAAAGCAGAAGTTGACAAATTTTATCAACTGTTACTCGAGAAGAAAATGCACGGAAATTGTCACAGGAATGTAGAAAAAACAGTCCTTGTCGAAGGGGCAAACTTTTGCTTTTGTCAAATCATCAGGTCTTCATTCAGACACAGAAGGTTTCGTTTTCGCATGCCAGGACGGTGTCATTATTGCTACCTTAGTATACTATCTGGGTGTCCCAACCATGCTGAAACAACGTATATCTACAGACATAATGCAGCCCTCGGAGTGCTTTATTACCATCTTTGTGGCTCTTACGGTGTTGGCCACGACCCTGCCCTGCCGGAAGCTCTAAGGAATATAGAGTCAGTTGTGCAAAACAAAAAGCGCCAAATTTTCTAGTACTAGGATTTTCGGATAGTAGTCTCGGTTGCACACTCGAAGCCTGTTATTGTTCTCCAAGACTTCGAGAAACGAACCATATTCGTGATCGAATGCTCGGCTCCGACCGACCGCACCATCACTACCAAGGAGAAGGAAAAGGAAAGCTGACATCCTGGGGTCGCTTCGTGTGCTCAGTACACACGAGGGTTTCGCTGGCCTGTTGTCGTAATTTCATCATGCCACCCAACTCACGGTCTGAAGATGTGGCCATAAATGTGATTCACCGCGGTTCTACTGGGAACAGTTTTTATTGTTAGATGGCGGTTGCTCCCAGTGGGACTCCGCGGTGGTTATTTGACCCTTTTCTTTTAATTATATATACGGCGATATTTTTTAGAAAATTCCCTTTCTCGCTAGATCAGTAGCGTATACTGTCATATATTCTAATAAAAATGAGGGTAAAAGCTGAACTGAATTATGAAAATTAATTTTGTTATTTGAAGAATCATAGTTTAAGTTAAAAATTCATCTTTTCGATTTAATGATTATCTACTCTGTAGACGATTCATTTTTATTTTGACTAAACAAAATTTGCTTAATAAAAATGCAAACAATTCGTTTTTGCTTGGTTGAAAAATACATCCCTTTTGGTCCAGGTTTAATTATTTTTTGTTTAAATTCACTAAGATTTCATTTGGAATTTACAATTGACGTGATGTCGGATAATGGTAGTGAAAAAGCCAATTTATTTTATTCAGAGATACATATACATCACTTTTCATCGTTTGATGTAGTATTTTGTAGCAAAGATTTCGTTGAAAAGGACTTAAAAGAATATTTCTTTGATTTTTATAGTCTAGGTACCACATTATTAACATTTTTAAAGAAAAAGACATTGTCTAATTAAATCTTTGGAAGAATTTCATCTACGCAAAAGTAATGTTTCAAACATATTTGTCAAAGCGATATTTCAGTTGACTTAATCCTTATACCACACCAAGCCGCAGAATTATCCATATACGCACATTTAAAAAAAGAGGATTTTTTATACTCTGGTGTTCAATTTGAAAGTTATTCTTAATTCTATCAATGAGTCAATGAGTCAATAATAAAAAACTATCAGCTTTTTATAATAATTATATGGAAAACCTATCATACAATCATTAATATAAAATACATTGTAAACTCTTTAAGAAGAAAAAGATATTATTATTGATATTATTTCTTAGCTACTTTAGGACTTTCTTATCTCTATCAGGATTTTATAGTTTTTTTTTCAATGAAAACTTTATACCTCACAAGAATCAATTTTGATCGATCTTTGTCGAATTTTCACCTTTAGAAGGTGAAATATGAAATCTTATCGTAAATCTTTGAGAGTGTTCCACATTCTTTAGAAAAATATCTCTTAGAGAGGAAAACTAAAGAATTCGTAATTTGCAGGGTATTTTAATCAATTTTTCAAATAATCTGCATTTAAAATCAACTCATTTTTTATCCCAAAACTACCACTTCAAATGACTGTCATTTTGAAGTGAGTTAACCTAGCTTAATAGTGTAGATAATTTTTATTCAGCTTAGAGTAATCACCCCTGTAAATACATTATGTTGGATGAAGTGACGTAACCTATTTCCAAGTTTCACAATAGAAAATGTTGATTGCTTCCGGAATTATTTGCCAAACTTTGATTTAACAATTGATGTGGAAACTCGTAACCGACTCACACGAAATAGAGTGGTATAATCTAATAACGGTCTGACTATTTTTAATATATGTTTAACATCACATATTCATAAATCATTTTTGCCCTTTCCCAAGGTATATCATCAGGTGTGCCGCCCAAGACGAGGGACTTTCTGGTAAATTTTGGGATGAGTAATGAAGATGCGAATGATCAAGGTATATAGTTCTAGTAAAAATAAAAAATTTCAATGGAAGTATTAATTAATAAATAATTTTTATATTAGCATCTTTAAAATTGTTCACTTCAGCTAGAAAATATTCTACATACATGAAATTTTGTTTCCCATGTTCCAAAGGAAAAGTTTCAAAAAAATATACCATAACGATATTTCATTTTTTTGATTGAGAAACACTTTTGTGGGCTCTTTATTTTTCGAATCACGTTATTGAATAATAAATATTTAACAAGAATAATCTGCTTTTGATTTTGTAATTTTGAAAAATTCAAAAACAATTTACTAGATTTGATGATGCGTTGAACGCTAAATTCTGAAACTATGATTATACTGGAAAACTCTTGTACTTTGAAGCTTCAAATTTCTTCAAGTCTCTAGCAATAAAATAAGTGCAATGCCTAGGCGCAGTTTCCCACAGATATAAAATAATATTAAAAAAGGATATTAACAAAATTAGTAAATTTGTTTGTGAACACTTTTTATAAGAATTGAGCCGCTGGATAGTGTAGGGGATTATAAAATTCACATCGCAGCCCGGTTGGCCCCTGTAGTCTTGAAAACCGATTTCGAAAATTAAATTCTTAAAACATATGATTTTACAGGAAATCACCTGGCCATATGTTTCAAAAATTTAATTTTCAAAATCGATTTTAAAGAAAACAGGGGCCAACCGTAACGGCCATGTGAATTTTATATGCCCTTGCACTGTCTATCCGCACATTTTTTTCGTTTAGTTGTTGTCCTAGTTAAAGTTTAGACGTACACATATGGTACCCTTATAATTCAGAGATTTATGTTGAATTTTGTTTGAAGATATTATATCAAAGTTTTGCATACATCTACTCTAAATTAGGGTGGTTAAGCTCTGTTTCTTGCTGCAGAATTAACTTCACAGTTTGAATGTTCACCTCAAGGCTGGTCTCATCGTTGCGAAACTTCAGCTTGTTCTCCAGACATACATTCTCCTGGAAGGTCTCTTCCTCCTGCCAGTCCTCATTCTTCTGCCCAGTCTCCTCCACGTGTCCAGCCTCTTGTTCGTGAAAGGTCCACGTCTCCTTCTGCCAGGGATCCTTCTTCCCTGATACTTGGAATCGTACCTGAAAAACTTAGATTTATTCGACTTATTCCCCACAACAATCCCAACCGAATATTTGAACTCCGAAGATACACTTTTCCTCCCGATATACTAATTCCATTAAAAATCCATAATAGTGTCCTGGTCAATATGCCACCAGAAGAACAAATTGTATTATCAGCATCCAATGGTGACGTCTGTGCTATATTGCATAAATTATCAAACAGTCGCACGTCTTTTCGTGGAATATTTTTGCATGTAACTCCGGCGGGAATACGGGCGAAATTTCTTCAATTATGAAATCATTAATGTTACACTGCTCAATTTTAAAATCTTTTACTTTAAAATTTGTAATTTAAGTCACCATTTTTCAATTTCCTCCTCTTTTTTTATCGCATAACTCATTATACTCCTTTTTTTCATCTCCTTTATGTTTCTCCACTACTTGTCCCTTTTGTCCATTTTCTCAATTACCCTCTCACTTCCTTCTTCAGTTTACATTCCTCATCTCATCCAGTTCTATCCCCTCCTTCACTAACTTCTTTTTTGCCTATTCACTCTAATGCTCGTTTTATTTCTCCTATCATGCCTTTCATCTCCTCGTTTACATTTCCTTCCCCCATGATGTTATGCCTGACCTTTTCCTTAAACTGTTCTTTACGACCCATTGACGAATCCCCTCTGCCTGCTCTTTTTTCTTTTGCTTATTTTTTTTCACTCTTTTCTCCCTCTCATTTAACTACTATTGGGCGAAGTGATCCGAATCTAGGTATATAATTCCCTGCCTTTAGTTTCTTGACCTTCTCTCTTTCCTCGTCGTCCACTACCACATAATCAATTACCGTTCCTTTTTTGCGCCTGAACATGTATAATTCCCTTCCTGATCCACGTATACATTTTCGTTTAGGATAAACCATCTCATATCCTCTAGACTCTTTAACAATTTCTTTTCCTCCCCATTTTAGCTTGTATCTTGCCTTTGGCAAGATACAAGATACATTTAAGATACATTTCTTTCTCGCTCTCCACCCCATTCCCTTCCTCCTCTATCTCCTGTTTTCCATTATAATATCCTCCTATTATAAGCCTAATCTCTTGTAAATTTTCATACCCGTTCATTTGAGCAATTTTAATGCGAATACTGAAAACTAGAAAGTTTTAAAATAAATTGTGTCAAATCGACGGTTTTCAATTGCTCAAATTTCAGAGTGCTTTATTCGAATTTTGTATGTTGCGATTTTAATTGCTTCAGTTTACAATATTTTTAATTTGTGAGAGTTTTAGAGATTAATGAAAAAAATACTAATTTAAAAATTAATAATTTAAAAAACTTTAAATCTTCGAACCGTTTAATTTATAAAATTTTAGTATTGCAAATATTACATTTTAAGGCTCAGTTGAAATCCATTATATTAAATGAATGCATTATTATTTCCGGTTATCGGTACGAGACTGCTTATGTATGTGTAGCGTGATAAATTATAAATTTGATTCTTTTATATTACACTGTTCAACCAAAAATGAAATATGTGTTTATGGAATTAGATATGTCATTTCCAGCATAGTTTTTGGTACCGAATTTATATCTGCCTCTGTTTTTCCTACGCAAAAAAAAACTTACGAAATTTTTATAGTTTTAGCTGCAACTGTTCGACAGGCACATGGCAAATAAATGATATCTTTCTATAAAGTTGCCAGTTGGACGGCTTACATTTACTTGAGGATTTTTTTTTGTCTACATACAATCTTTTAATTTCCCACCTATAATCAGAAACAGCAAGAATTTACCGATCTCTTAAATCGTAAGCAATTTGTGAATGACCTCTTGTTAGAGAAAATGCTACAATATATTATTTCCGATATGCATCAACAACAGAAATAAAATTTTTTTGAAATAAATGACTTGTATATCATTTTTGCGAATGTCAACTTTGCGTTTTTTTTTGTTCTGTTTTCCTGCAAAAGTGACGAAGAAATCCCAACAGGACGTAAATTACATGCCTCTTATTATGAATTTTTGCTGATTAAAAAAATCGAAACGCTTTATCACATGAATACATCAGAAAAATCTAGAAAGAGATAAGGTTGGACCAACAAAGTTCCGAATTTGTGGAAATTTGTATAGTCTATAAGCGCGTGTTGATATAACATTTCACATGCCGCTCTTTTTTCTGTGACGTGTACATTTTTTCGGGTGAAGGGGCAGGAGGTGAGTAAGTAGGTGACAGCAAACCAAAATTGGCTACGTGGCGTATGGAGAGAGGAATATGAATATATACACGAAGTATCTGATA
>CAKNWT010309276.1:0-11623 GCA_932066315.1 Andricus coriarius | reverse complement strand
ACTAGAATTATAAAAACGCTGCTGGTAGGCAGATTACAATCAGCTCGTAAAGCCAAACGACATTAATTGCAGTTGGAAACACAGACATAACCTCAGAGCTAGTTTGGCAATGCAAAAAAGCATTAAACTAATTTTCAGAAAAGAACAATGTGGCCCTCAGGTGGGTTCCTGTTCACACAGGGTTCAAAGGCAACGAAAAAGCGGACTAGTTGGTGAAAAGCAGGACAGAAACTGGTACCGGACCTAATGTCTTGCTGCATCGGGTTGGCCATCGCAAGCTAACCCGGACGAAGCAACAGAAATACTGGGAACAAACCCAGGATTGCTGATAGTCGAAAGCCATCCAGGGCTATACGTACAGAATGGACAGAGCCACGCGAATCCTGGAATTACCCAAGAAAGACCTAAGGACAGCGGTTTAGATGCTCACAGGACACAGCCACCTCTCATCCACAAAATAGGGTATAACACCACTAAACAGTGCGGAAAATGCGGAAGAGATGATAAAACATCTCCGCATGTCTTATACCAATGCCCGACAATAACTCGGTTCAGGCCACAAACCCATGAGAGCCACTTCATGGAACCTGAGGAAATTATAACACGATCACTGGTCGACATACTGAGCTTCACCAAGAGGTCTGCAATCAACTACGCTTTTAACTTTAATTATTAAATTATCTGTTGTATTTTACTTACGAATAGAGTGTAAGAAAACTGTTAAGGTTATGAAGAGAAGAGCAATAGGGGTCCGCATCTTCCCAAAATAGATGAGCCAGCTTTTTGATGATTTTCCTGAAGAGTTTAACTGATTACGAGAGAAATCAATGCCGCCTTTGCCGCTTTATATACAACCCATTATCTTCTTTATTTCAACTAATCGTGAATACCTGAAATAGACACGATATAAAGTACATAACATTTTTATTGTTTGCTTGATTTTTTTCATGTGCGTGGAGTATTGCGAAATCTTGAAGCCTTTAACTATTTATCAATATTGCGTATACTGTTAGAAAATTCTATAAAATTCATATCGTATAAAAAATAGCTGACGCCTTTAGAGGTTTTCTACGTAACCCTGTCAAGATATATTTTTCAAAAATTAAAAATGTATTTCTGATAATGCAAATGTATATTTTGCCTTCGAAATAACCTGAAAGATAAAAAATGCTGTCGAATGTCGACAAAATGAAATGCTTTAAAAAATTTTTTTTTTATGATTGTACTTTATCTTCAGGCGAAATCTAGAAAAAATAATGGTAATAATTAAAAGGTCACGCAAAATTAACCTGAAGATCTCTCATTCAAAATGAGACTAAGAAAAGGTAAAAATATTAACTGGTTCTCGAATAAATAATGGACAGAAGATCAAGCATCCCTTGATCGAGCAATTTTTGTCCTACGCACGCATCTAGATTTTTAATTATATTTCGAAAACCAGGACACATTGTTACTGTTCATTGGGCTCCTTTTAAAGAAGATTGACGTAACCTATTTGCAAGTTTTAGATGATAGCCTTCTTATTGTTTTCATAAAATTAAAAATGTGACACAATCGCTCTTATCTATTAAGCTTCTCTACTGCTCTTATTTCTCCATTTCATCGCAATGATACTGATAATTACGATATGTTTTTAGAAGTCTATTTACATTCTTTACAACATCGTCTTGTAATTGGTTGAATAACATTGACAATTTTGCAAACTTTTTAACTATTTACTTGGAGTGAAATAATACTTAATTAAAGTTAACAAAATAATTGTTTGAACCATTTATCATTATTTATAACAATATTTTTTTCGAGTAATGTTTAATATTTTCGTCTAAAAATGTAAGGATGAATAAACTAGAAGAAGGTCCAGTTCCATTTTTTATCATTTTTAGATTCAATGATAATTTCTAGTCAGTGTCACGAGATCGCAACGATATTTTTAAATCATCACTATCAACACTGATCTAATCATGCTGAAATGTATTCTGAGGCGTGTTCCCTATCCATTTACACGAAAGTGAACGTCAGTGATACAATCAATATGTCAGGGGGAGCTAATTACAAAGCAATGTATCAATACCTTGGGCCCTAAGACCCTGACATGCCAGCAATAAAATTTGTCATGCCCTCAACAAAGATTGTCGAGGCATGAAGTTTAGCAAGCCATGTATGAAGTTTATTGTGAGCTACGAGATCACTTGTCCTCTAAGGAATTCTATATAAAAGCTCATGTTGGATCACGAAAAGTCTGAGTTAGATTTTGGGCATAACTTTAATCGTCACGAATCAGTTAATTGTGCGGTGTCATTTTAATCGGCATGGGTCAGCCAGTTTTTCGGTATCTGTTTAATCGGTACGATCAATTCAGTCAGTGATTTTGTAAACCAGCTATCATCTAAATTCAGCTTAGTCTCCGCGGAATCTGTCCAAAAGTGTAGGACTATGATAGGTCGAGTGTCCAGTGCGGTTCAGCCAATATCCCTATAATCCACTGAGCCCGTCCCTCACCGCTTTCTTTACCAAGGCTTCGAGTGTCAACTCCAGGATTTACAAGGGTTATCTCAGGTACTGCCCCTGATTCGAATTGTGGTCAATTCCGAGGTTTCGAAGTCACCATAACCAGGATCCAGAGGATTCCACCATCCTAACTTCAAGGGATTTATTTGTGATATCAACGCATTCAAACGGATTAAAAATCGGTAAGTCCCATTTTGTTATTTCTAACCTTTCCTCTCCTACACCCTATCTCTCTCTCTCTCTCTCTCTCTCTCTCTCTCTCTGATCACCTCCCATTATAGTAAAACGATGATACAAACGATGGTAACATATTCAGTCCAGCAGTCTGTTTACTTGGAAGCTTCTTTATTGCTTTTACGACAGTAAAATTAGCTATTTTAATATTATCTCCAAGTAAATGTTTATGTTGTCTATCAAAAATAAATGAAGTAACAGATGAATCCATATAGACACTTATAAAGTAGCTAGCAAAAGTATCAACAATATTTTTAGGCGAGATATATTCCTCATTGTTAAAACAAATAACACCTGAAATTCTATTATTGCTTTTTAATTTATTTATATATGACCAAAAAGTTGATGGATTCAAAACTGTATTTTTCTCAGCGTTCTGCATGAATGCGCTAAAAGCTATACCAATGCGATTTTTTGTGCTAGTCCTTAGTTTTTTTTTTAAAGTTCGAGATAGTACGGGTTAGCATGCGGTATGAGCGAATCACATCCAGGGCAATTGCATCGGTGCGAAGTCTGACCTTGATCGGTCGGAATAGCGCATGTGACATCTGTCCATGACTTGAATAACATCCTTGCTTTCGGGAGAAACATCTCTTTCAATCTCGGATTCCGGCATGGTAAAAATTAGGATGTTTTTCTTACGTGAGTTACGCTGGTTAATCTCCTTAATAAAAGATTCCATATCATTTGAATGTTGAGATGATCCTATCGGAGTTGGGTTGGGGTTGCTGTTTACCTCATCAGCAATATCATTTATCTTTTTCTCCACAGATATCTCATGCGCCATGACTTTCTCCTTAAGTTCGGTCAATCGAATATCCATATGTGATACGTTGGATGAAACATTGTTAATTTTGGTGGATAAATTATCAACCGAGACACGAGTTTTGGCAAGGTCGATTTTAAGTTCAGTGTTACACATCTCATATTCCGACATGAGCTCTTTTTTTCTGTCATTAAACATGGATTTGAGAGCGTTAGTGCTAACTACGATTTCATTGTCCCTTTCTTCATTAGCAGGAGAGTTAGACCTGGATCCGCAACAGCGATGAAAGCGGCCCTCAGAGTTACACCCCTTACACTTTACGCACCCTGTGCCAGACGTAATGGGTAGTTTGCAATTACCATATGCACACACACTATTAGCATCAAGAAACTGCTCGCTTTGATTGCTGTTTATGAACGTTTCAATTTAATGAGCCCAAAGGAGTACGTGAAGACCTCGATGATGTTCTCGAAATCGTTCTCTAGCTCTGTTGTGCCTGATTATTTTCTGGTTGAATGCACTGTTCTGCATTTATCTAGTACGAACACCACGTGGATATCATTGGAAAACTGCTTTGTGGCATCGATCACCTTCTGCAGTTTCTGGTCCGAACTAGCGTTATAGCTTCAGGTCATCAATGTATAGAAGATGGTTCACTTGATGAACATACTCATTATCATGTACTCGGAACCCATGAGACATGCTATTTAGTGTTTTGCTCAACGGGTTCAACGCTAAACAGAACCACAGTGCAATAAAGGAGCCTCCTTGAAAGATAGCTGTCGTAATGTTTCTTAATGATGAAAATACTAGATTCTTTTACCCCAAAGCATCATCGCACGACTTAGAATGTCGATGATGCGTAGGCAGATTATGTATATTTTCAAGACTTCAAACAAATAGTCATGTGATACCGAAGGAATCGCTTGCTTGTCGTGAATGTATGCAATGTGAAAGTTTTTTTTATGTTTACAGGCTATCTGTCGAAATTCAGATGGATTTTGAGCTTCTGGTTTTTAAGGCAACATATACGCAGTACCTTTGAGCATAAAGTCTGGCATCAGACCTGGGTGTTCGGTGATCTTCTGAAAACAACTTGCCAATGCAGGATGCACACTCGTCAGGTACTTGTACCAGAAGTTGGGCACCATGTCTATACCTGGAGCTTTCCAGTTACTTGCTTTTTTCAAAATCGCTGAAACAACTAAAGCTGTAATGTTAGTCAGCTCTATTTCATGATTATTGATAGCTCTTGTCTTTTTTTGTTGAAACGGCGCAGCGTCTACATTGCTTCTGTTCCTTTTTCCCCAAACACCCGACCAATAGTTAGTCGAGTCTGCCAATTGAGGGACTTCGGAGTCTTGCTGGTTATTTTGTTGTACACTCAGTTCACTATAGAACCTTCTTTCACCTGCCTGAAAGGTTCGACTTTATTGCCTTCTTGCACTGCTTTTCTCGTACCGACGCAGTCTAGCCATAAGAACATCAAGTCACTACTTTTGGGTATCTATAATTTCATCCAATATTGCTGGTGTCAATGTCTCGATGTACCGAGGATAGATGTATTTATCAACACGCTGTATTAGCTTTCTGATTCTATTTTCTGTCTCATATTGAGTTAATCGACCCAATTTGCACCTAACTTTGCTGACGTGCATATCCAATATAATCTTCCATTTTGGATCTCGATCCTTTCCTGGGCATTAACTGCATTTGTGGGCCTTTTTCTGCGGCCCAACGTTCTAACGGCCGCCACAGCTGCACAATTTACTAGAGTTTGCACCTTTAATGCAGTTTTGTATTGCATCTAAATGCATAGGTAAAACCCTGATGTTCAGGTGTTCTATTAATGCACGCAGATACTTTGTGATATTCATCTTGGGCAAAGACTGCCTTTGTGTTGGTTCTACAGGTCTGAACCTGCTGTTCCACTTCCGTTTTGATGGCAGCTATTTCAAAAACCGGAAGCAATCTATTTACAGATGTAAAGCGTTTTTGATCTGCTAGATTCTGCTCATTTATTCTTGCGGCTAATTCTGGGCACTTAAGTAAGAAGAATCGATGGTTTTCTCTCCTGACTCTTTGCCCACTTTCCTCTACCAAGAAATAAAGGCGCATAACATCTTATGCCAAGCCCAACTTCCCTCCTCAAGCATTACAAAACAGGAAGAAACAGCAATTAAAGAACTCAATCGCAATAAAGACATCATAATATTACCCGCAGACAGAGGCAACACAACAGTAATAATTAATAAAGAAGATTATGACAACAAAATCATGGACCTTCTAACTGACGATACATATAAAAAACTTAAAAAAGACACCGCGAAAACAATATTCAGCAAAGCAAAAACCTTCTAAAAAACTTTAAACTTGACTCCAAAACCGTATCTAAATTTTTACATACTATTCCCATCCCTCCAAAACTTTACGGACTCCCAAAAATAACTAAATCTTTTTACGGGAAACTCTATCACACACGTCCAAAACTCTTTTGACTTTATCAAAATCTCATACCTTTGATAGAACACTGTCTCAATAATATTTACTTCGCTTCCAATAACAAATTCTACGAAAAAACCTCAGGAGCAGTAATGGGATCTCCAAACGCCCTAAAGTTGACAAGATTTTTGTCACTCGAAAACATGGACCAGATGAACTAAACAATTTTTACGATTTCATCAATCTATTACACCCTAATATCCAGTTCGCCATGGTAATTGAACAAAACGGAAAATTGCCTTACTTGGACGTACTAGTTCACAAAAGATCTGATTACACATTAGGATATAAAGTTCACAGAAAACCCACCCATACAAACAAATACCTACATGTCTCCTCCCACCACCATTCATCTCAAAAGCCAACGGTCATCAACTCCCTTCTATACGGAGCTGTCTCCAGAACAGTTGAAGATAACTTAGGAGCCCGTCACAAAATACTTGATACAGTTTTCCGGGCTATCGCCTGCAATGGAATTAGATCTCATGTTTTTTGGATTGAGGAAGAGCGTCAATTACCTATTAAGGTTCTTGAATTTAAGGCTGGATTCTCGAGTTAAAGTCCTTTACTTCAGATCCTAGAGGCTGTAATATTTTGCTACTTGTTGATTATACGGTCCGAATATAATATATGTAAGAACAAGGTTTTTTGCTTGTATTTTATGTTGTTGATTCTACGTTCTACTCCGATTTGCTCACTATTGTTTCACGTGGTATATCAGACAACATGACGCAGGTTCCTCTCTTAATTCCCCTGAAATTACGTTTCACGTTTTTCGTATTGATAAAAAATTTTTATTTAATGAATAACTTATCAACTTCAGCACCACGTGTCATAATTTCATGACAAAAATCATTACTTTATTACCCTCAGACTAACTCAACATCAAGAATTCTCAGCAAAAATGACACAAAATATTTCTACACAAATACTCATCAAAACTCAAAATATCAGAAATTGGTAGTTGGGGGTTGTTCGCAAGAAAGAGGTTTCTCATTCTAGAAATGAATAAAAATGGACTTTTTTCATGTAATATTTAACATTTATTGAAATCAAGTTCAACAGATTTGGTATGCATAACATTCAGATCAATCTTTCTATAATAATTTTACATAATCAAATTCCTAAACAAAATTTACATACAATGAATGATAAGGATTTTACTGTTTTGGGATTCGACGAAAAATCTTAAATACTATTAAATTAGGGTAACGCAATATTGCGGTGCGACGAAAAACATCATAAATTATTTTTTAATATTTGTAATTTAAACTTCCACAGCTCAACATATTTTCTTTAGAAGATTTCATGAACCAATCATAGGAAAAACTCCATGACCACGTGTTTCATTAAAAGATCTTAAAAGCCTGACTTATGTCTCATAATACTTATTCAACATCTTGAAAATGTTATAAACAATTTTTAACTAAGAACCTTAAAAATTTCTCAAAACAACAGGACACACTTTTTTGGGAAAATCGTCTAAAAAAGACGCAAACTGGCTCAACTAAAAACTCATGACGCTAAACTTTAATACGTATCTGGAGGTTTTTATAGTTTGATAGAAAAAAAAATGATTACCAGCTAATAAAAGTTTTAATGATCTTAACTTAAACATTTCCCATAGTCATCAGTAAGAAGGATCCAAATTTTGCTTTAAAAAAAATCTTTCACTGGCTATAAAGCAAGTGCTGATAATAATGATTCCAAATTTCTAATTTATCCAAAATGACGTCTGTTTAGATCAGTCAGACATAATTAATTTCTTCATTTCAATTTTAATTTTTTCAATTTCTTCAACGTCTTTTGCTCCCAGGACAGGGTATCGTTCAGACGTCAAAACATGATGTGTTCTGAGTTCTAGCCAAACGATAATTCGTCATGGAGAAAAAGACATTTAGAGGTAGAATTAATTCATTTTTTTCTGTAATTCTCTTAACATTGTTAGACTCCAGTGGTGTTTAGTAATAAAGGTATGTGATTCGATATTATTTGATGATTTTCTAAACAAATTACGAATTTGGACATTCAGGCAACATAATTAATGAAAAATTAAGAGAAAATTTGATATTATGCATTGCATGTTATGTTTTGATTGTTATATTTCCCAAAACTCTGCAATTCCGACACTGGACGTCAGAATTATTTTATTTTATTTTGAGCCATTTCCGCTGGTTCCACGATTCCTCCAACTCTTCAGAAGACGTTTGAAAGTTCCGGGGGTGGGATTAGGTTGATGAATAATAGAACTAGAACTATCCGGTATTTCACGGTTTTGTATGATAAGACGAGCCACACGCCTTCGAGGATTGTTCTGTCGCTCATTTTCATTGAAATAAACTGCTGATCTCGGTGGTTCATAAAGATTTAATTCTGGCAGATTTTGAGCAAAAAGAAGGTCGGGAATTCTCTCTCGCTCATTTTCATCAACATCAGGATTTGGTTGTACATTATATGCAAACCGACGTAAGGATGATAAATGATGCAATGGTCTCTGCTCTCTAAGATCACTTGCACCACGTCGAGCCTCAGCTAGTTCTTCATGGTACAAAATCATCGTACGTACAGCACTGTCACAAACTCGTTGTATCCACTGCTCACCCAACCTTGGATGTTGACCAATGTCACGAGCCCACCGACCTATTTTTAATATCCACTCATGGTCTTCAGCATACACCATCACGTACAGGGTTCCTCCCGCGGGGGGCTCAAGAAATATAGCAATATGCAACCAATGGAGGTATGGAATAACTTCACCATTCTGATACTTTCCAATCAGTTCACCGCCGTACCTTATTTCTATACCGTCAGGGACCCAGAGGTCTAGTATGTATTGTAGAGGAGGAGGATTATCAGCAGGAGCAGCAGGCAGAGCAGGTCTTTGATTACGTCCAGAATCTTGGCGGATTTTAAGTCCTTGACTTTTGACATGTTCTTCACGTCCTTGTGAACTTGATTCTGTAGAAATACAATAGAAATGTATAAAGCTTAATGAAACAGCAATTTTTAATATTGGTTTTGTCACATGCTAATTTATTAAACAGTTTGATAGAAGATTGTATCAGATTATCAGAACCGGGCTGCTGTTGGCACACGCGAAAATTGGGTTTCAAAAAACAACTATTTGCAGTTTCACGAATAAAATATCAGCATTGATAGACCTTTCTGTGAAATACTATTTGATCAGAAATCGTTCAAGAATGTCAAAAATGTCTAAAAACTTCTATTTGTTTAGAAATCTTATACTTTCCGATCAACAGCATATCATTGAAACTCTATAAAATTTTACCGCACCAAGCTTCTGTATCATATCCTATGTTTTAGAATCTTGAAAGTTTTTGACGATCTTTAACCATCGAGGAATCTTATTCTATTTTATCAGCATATATTAATTCATACTCAGGTAAATTTTTATCAACACAATGCTTGTATCTAATCCTATCTTCCTAATTTTTGGAAATTTCAGTCAAATTCTTTGCATCCAAAAATCTTATATTTTTCTTTTACCAGCTTCTTATTAAAATTAAATTAAATTTTGTCTGCTCCAAGCTTGAATCAAGACCTCCGTATCAGAATCTCTGAAATTTCTATAAAATTTGACAGTTTGATTAGGAAAATGTTGACAGGAAATGATACGATTTGTCAACGATCAGAATTTGATAAATCTGACAAAAAAATTTTATGGAATACAAGTCTGGCCCGGTTAAGGTGCTTCAAGCCAGTCAGGGTTTCGCAAATTCCAAAATTTGTTTACGAGGATAAATTGTTTAAAGTAATATTCTTACCACATAATCTAAAAGAAATTATACCGGATTGGACAGTGAGGGGTATAAAGTGGGGTTAACTTGTGGGGTTTTTTACGACACTATAAAACAGACTTATGAGGACAATATTTAAAAAGTAATATTTTATTTGTATTCTACAGCTAATTCTGAAGAAAAATGTTGAGTTTCAATAATTTCACCTGATAGTGAGTCTCTTTTTGTACTTTTTCATGAGATAAAAATTCACGAAGCCGCAATGGCTAATTTTGTCACTTTATTTGTTCATACGAGACCTAGACCTGCCAAGAAAAGGATAAGAGTAAAATTAACGCGATTGACGTGAAATTCCTGCGCATGATATGCTGTAAAATACTGATGAACAGAGTGATTAATGAAATAATCCTTAAAGAATGTGGAGCAGTGGAGACACATATGTGAAAGAAATTCTTTAAGATGGTTTGGGCATGCTGAGAGAATGAAAGATTACAAACTGACAAAAACAAGTGTATCAAAATTTCTACATTCTTAAAATTTGATAGTGTTCTTTATAAACAATCATTTGGAACCCCTATGGGGTCTCCCATACTTCCTATATTAGCTGAATTGATAATGCAAGATTTGGAATCCTATGCCTTTTCTAAATTTGATTTTGAAATTTTTGCTTATACACGTTACGTTGATAATACCTCTTTGATTATTCCACTTGAAAAACTCGACTTAGTACTTTCCAATTTCAAGCCAACAATCGACGATGCCAATCCAATGTGGGATAAACGGTCTGCTATTTAAATAGCGAGAAACTAACTGTAACCCACTTGGTTCAGCACCGAATAACCATGGCAGAAAACATAGTCATACAACGAAAAAAATATCGACCGAAAAATTCGGCCGAAAATGTACAACAAGCAGTCGAAAAATAACTCAAGAGCGGAATCATCAGGCCATTAAAATCCTCCCATAAGTCACCACTCATGATAACCCCTAAGAAACCTGATGCCTCAGGACAAAAAAATACTTGGGTGTCATCGATTATAGGGCACTCAACGAAAATGTCATGGGGGATGCATACTTCTTGACAAAGAGTGCTTTTCGGTACTATATCGAGTACCAAATTTCCGGCTCTACCTCACAGAAAGAAATTCATATTACCATGCGATCTTCAGTTAGTTTATTGGATGCACTATGTTGATGACCCGGGCGCCAGACTTCTGACGTGGCGAATGAATTTGAAAAACTACGATTTCATCCTCGAACACAAGAAAGGAAAAGTAAATCGCTGGGTCGAGGCTTTGTTTCAAGATCCAGTGCTCGATGAGCTATTCACTTCCATGTCAGGTTGCTTGGAATAAGACACAGAACGCGAAAATTCAATTCTAAATGCTCGTCTTTAAAAAGTAAGCCGTTCGGCCGACGATCCTGTACTTAGAGTCAACCCCACACAAGTATTGCCTGAACAAACGTGTTCCTCAACAGTTAAGTGGAAAACAAAAGAATCCAATATGAGGAAACAACCTCCCAACGCGCGAAAGAACTTACAATCCCTCGCACGAGCTTAAAAAAAGCCGACCATCGTGAGGTATAGCAAATTCGCACCTAGTAAAACAAAACCGCCTACTCTGCCCAAGCCACCCGCAATCCTAACTACCACGAAACCAGACAAATGTACCGAAACCCCGGTAGGACATCAGTTTAATCCGAGATGGAAGGCAAGGCCAGTTTCAAACGCAGACGATAGTTTCCGACTGCATCAAGGCTACGAAATCGTAATCTGCGATTGTTAATCGCAAATCCTTCTGACATCTGGGGTAAAATAGCTGACTCTACTCATAAAGGATAGAATGGATCACTT
>CAKNWT010309273.1:0-12226 GCA_932066315.1 Andricus coriarius | reverse complement strand
GTTCGTCCTCTAGCTTGCGTCGATTTAAAAGCCGACTGCCGCGAAACTGTCAATAGTATTTGAAATAGGAAAATAAAGTAACACAGCGATTCAGTACAGACCTTGTGCTTTAATTCACAATTATTAGTTTATTATAATATATCGCCTTTTGCGACATAAAATTATATTTATATTTAAGAATTGATTCTGAAGATTAGGTTTTTATTTAATTAGAAACTACGCGGAGTTTGAAAACATGATGAAATATTTTCTTAGTCTTTTTCTGATTTTTTTAACAAGACGTCTAGCATCTATTATGTTGCAGCCATTCCTAGTTTTAATATAATGCTTGAATTCTTCCATGTTAATATCAATAGGTATATCCTTTACAATACATTCCAGGGAGACCCTGTAATTAAGGACAAAACCTCTCAAGTTTGACTTACGGAGTAAGTTATTGTCCGAGACGATCTTGTTTGCGCCGCTACTGTCGCAACATTGATCCGTGACCCGAGATTTACCGTCTCTGGTAATTTTCATAATAGTAACTGGAAAGTTATGCAAAATTTTGCTAACCCCTAATAAAAAAAAGTCAGGAATCGTCAGAAAAAAAGTCAGGACTTCTGACCATTTATGATCACTTTTGTTATGTTTCTCGACAGAAATCGTAAGGAAAAGTCAGAATTCATGAGAAATGTTTAGAAATCGTCAGAGGTTGGGTTCGAAGGATAATCCTTTTATTAGGGGTCCAAGAATAGAATACCGTAAAACCTAATCCCTTGTATATTCCCCAGGTTACTTATATTTATTTATGCATATCCTCTTTTTACTTATATTTAATTATTAATATTTATATATCAAATGACTCTGAAGGTGAATCTGAAAATTTTGTCCTTTTGACGTATCTATTTCTCTTTACAAGATACATTATATTTGTCCTAATTTTCAATTTGTTAGGAAAATTTTTAGGTATCTGAAATCTTCGAAACCCGTAGATTCTGAATTTCGAACTTTTGAATCTGTATATGCAACACTGAAAAAAATGTATTTTCAATTTTTAATCCTTTTGGGTTGGCCTACCTGCGATCCTAGCCGATGAGCTACCTGACAGGATCTGAATTAGCATATCTTCAGAAATAGTCAGATTCGTCAGGAATGGCCAGGATGTTGAGATCTCGTCAGAACTTTTGACCATTTGTGACGATTCCTGACATTTTTTTAGTAGGGACAGACACAATGTGAAAGGATTTTTCTTATTAGTTATGAGCATCGGAAGCTTTGCCTCTTTTGATGCGTTCATTCTTCGTCACATATAGGGGCTTAATGTTTCTCCTTCTTTTGGCCGATCAGTACCTAATTTGTAAAATTAATTTTGGCTGATGAAAACATTGTAAATAGGGAAAAATTCTAATTATTTCAGCCTCAATAACATACGACTATGATTTCTGTGTACATCTTAAGTTTTATTACTAGTACTTATAATTCCGCGCAAATATTGTAATAGTCATTACAGATCAACATCTCTAGACATCGACTACATTTAATAGTGTTTAATTACAGATGATTTAGGACCACATGGCAACCGTAGATGCACATTGTAGAAGTGTATGCATGCATCAATCGTTTAGAGTCACAGCGATTTTTAGTTGCCGGATAGCCGACTTGGGGGGGGGGGGTGTCACACCCCTCATACCCCA
This sequence comes from Andricus coriarius, assembly GCA_932066315.1. Classification (NCBI taxonomy): domain Eukaryota; kingdom Metazoa; phylum Arthropoda; class Insecta; order Hymenoptera; family Cynipidae; genus Andricus; species Andricus coriarius. The sequence continues at coordinate 10,550 of CAKNWT010309273.1, read as the reverse complement.
CCCTCGCTACGCCCCTGAAGACATCCTTTAACTCAATTTCCTCTCGAGCCACGTGCAGAACATAGACTGTATTCCTGAATAGCAGTCGATAAATCCTTCTCATTATATATACGGGTTTCAAATTGTAGCATTCCTTCCTTACATTGCAATATCCTATAAATATGTAATCATTTGTCGACAGTTTCTGTGAAGTACTACGTTAATTCTATGTAAACGCTTGCACTTACGTAAAATAAAAACTAACGGCAATATATACCGTGCCCTTACCTTCTCGGAAATTTAATAAATCCAACTAACGCGATATTATTGGACAAACAATAATTATTTGAAGTGAAGTCCAGACAAACGAAAGACATCAAAGTTCTCGTCAACGACAATAATACCTGTTAAACAATGTGTTAAACTCTTCAGTCATATCACATTACTAAAGTGCTTTTATAAATTTTATTAAAAATGGTATATATACATATATAATATCTTTAATTATTTATTTATAAACATAAAAACTGTACCCATCGGAAATATGTAATTGTAACCATCAGTAATTTGTAACTTCAGAGCTTAACACTTACCTTAAGTGTCGAAATGCTATTAATATTAGTAGATTTTGTAGCATTAGTTCTATTAGAAAATTTAAAGGTACTGTGCCAGTTTACCTTTTTTAAATAGATAAGTGTGATGATTCGCCAGAACGGTTCGTTGAGAGCTCGAAGTTCTTTTCGCTCCATATACAGCTTCCACGTACATTTATTCCCTAACCTATTGGAGCGGTATACTGAGCGTAAAGAACTTGGAACCGTCTGCAGTGGAATCGTCGGTATTCGCGTAGATTGTTTCTTCCCATGACATTTTGGAGCAAACTGTTCAAAAGATAAATGAATCTAGACAAAATTCTAAAACAATATTTAAAGAAAGAACCTATCTTCCATAGATGCCGAGCTATGGCCCTTCAAAGTAACCCGATTATTTTTAAATGGTGTTGAAAAATCAAATTCTGATGTTCGCATTCGTAGTTTGGAACTTGTTTATTTTGCGATAAAATGTTGCGAATATTAATTAAAGTAGAAGCAATGTCTAGCAATTCTAAAAAAAAACAATGACCTAGTCCCAATATGTCATGACCTTCTAAAGTTGACCCTTTCTTGCCTTTTTTTTACAAGTGTTTTTTTCGAAATAGCTCATTTTTACAGGGAAAGTACTTGAGACCATACCATTTTGCTGAAAAAATGTCTTTTTATTTCATTGCGAAACCCATTTTTTGCCTCTTTCTCAATTCTTGGATCAAACAAACCGAAAATGATAAAGGTGTCTAAAGGGTCTGAAATTTAAGCCTGATGAATGTACTATGACCCTATATTTTCGAAAATGACTTAATGTTTTTTTTTGAAGAAGGTTTGTTTCATAATCATCGTTTCAAAATGCATAGAGAAATACCATAAAAATCGAATAAACACGAATTTCATACCATTTTGTAAACTAGCCGTGGCGTACAAGATAATTTATGCAACACATGTCCATTCTGGTATTTTGGAGAAATTTAACGGTCCAAGGCGGAGTCGTAGTACAAGTTAAAAACATTGCTGCATCACAGAGCTCGAGTTGTAACGGTTTATTGCCACCAATTTTTTCCATTTTGGCAAAACACTTTAACCTCTGCTTTGACAGCTTTGACAAACAAGCGTTTTAACGTTTTTTGGTTTGAGAGCCCGTTTTGGCAGAATTAACATAAGCTTATGTATCAGAACATGGAAGTTGGCGAGTAGGCAGAGATGGCAGTACTTCCTATACCCTCCGCGATTCCTAGATGCTTTGTAACCTGGTTTTCAGGAAAATAATGTTACTCGCCCAATCCCAAGTACCGATTCATAACTATACAGTAGAACTCGTCGGGACGGATCGGGTCTCCACTTTCGTTTCCGCAGGTCGCAGAAACAAATCTGAGCTACACCTCCTGGTAGTGACGTATCTCAAAATGTTCAGGGCTCTAATCTTTGACCGGCTGTTACTGCACTGACTTCCATCGTGTGGCGTCTGCATCGGCTATGAGCGCATGCGCCTACCTATCATGGCTAGTGGAGAGGTTTAAGAGTGGGAACTACAGCCCTCCGGGGATTTCGATGCGACGAGTTCCGATTCGACAGGTCCTACTGTACTTCCATTCTGCCAAAACGTGATCCGAGCTCCGAACCAAAAATCGCGGAAACGTTTGTTTGTCAAAGCGGTCTAGGCAGTGGTTAAAGTATCGTGCTAATTTAGAGAAAAGACATGGCGATAAACCTTTACCACTCGAACTGTAATAACCAGCAAGGTTTTTTACTTGTACATGGACTCCGCCCTAAACCGCTAAATTTCTTCGAAAGCCAATAAGGAAAATGCCTTGCATAATAGTATATTGAACGACAAGCGCGCCAAGTAGGTGATTCGAGACGAGTGTGAAGTTAGCGGCCCGAGCAAAGGGATGGTGACAATCACGTGTCCCACGTACTGTTTTTCGAAACTCAGCGTGAGAAGGTCGATTCTAAAAATTAGTCGAATGAGTTTCAGGGGCGAACCTCTGATGGGGTCCAGAGGCGAAGCCCTCGGTTGAGGCTTTCGGGGGCGAAGCCCCCTATCAAAGAGAAAGGAAAAAAAATACGAGTATATATTATCTAATATTATCATCACAATCACTGCCACTAGTTTCATTTTTTTAAATAATTTCAATTTTAGTATTCAATATTTACTCGTTGGGAGTACGCGGTAATATTTAATAAGCTGAAAATGTTTCACAAGTGAATATCTAAATTCTAACAAAAGATTTGTAAATTCAAATGTAAAGCCATCCATCGTGATCCATGCGTGCGCGCATGAGTTCCATCAGCTATGGCTGAATGTAAATGCTGTTGTTTAATTGGCTATCAGCAATGTGCGAAGAACTGGTTGATTTACTTCGCGCACTATTGAAGAGTGCGCGAAGAAATTTTCCCACTTTGTGTGTGAATCGGGGATGATGCGTCTGCTACGCAGGCACGACATTTTCAACTTCGCACGCAACTGTTTCAAAAAGTATCTTGCACATCACGGGTAGTACCGAGGGCGGAATTCATATCAGGTCACGAAACGTTATGCACGTGACCAGAAGCATACACAGTAAGTCGTCTGTTCCGCGACTTTACATCTCACGCCGCCAAGGTTATCGCGGAATACTTAATCTTAAATGTCTTCACAACAGGATTATTCTGAGTAAAGCACATATAGTCGCAAATGGACAAGACCCTCTTCTTAGAATAGTCAGGAAACACGAAAAAGTGGGCATAGGAGCGTTTTTGTACAAAGCAGCAGAGGAGGCTGCTGAAACACTTGGCCTTGAAATATCAGGGGTGAGCAGAATGCATCAAACCTTATCGGCACGGAGGGCTTGGTGCGAGCTCTTTTATTTGTATGGCTCTTTATATCTTTTCACTTTACCTGAAAATACTTTCTTCGTTAAACGTCCTTCATTTATTCTCCAAACATGAACAGATATTATATATTGAAATTATAGCTTTATTCGTCATATTTTTACTTTCAGTGATGGCTTAGACTTAAACACTACTTACAATCCTTCCACCCTCGTTTATACGTCGGGATCTTTCTCCATCTATCTTTTTGTCAGCAGTAAATAAAATTGTAACGAAATCGTCAACTTGTTTAATCCTCTCTTCGTCTAAGGAAATGCTGCATGTTGTTTTCTCATCCCTTCTTTAAAACAGAATGATTCGGTGTCGGTTGCTTTAGATTCGAAGCGAAGGGCCTATGACAAAATCACCGGACGCGTCCTCGGGCTGCGGATAGAGGGACCCTGTACCAAGGTTTTCTACAGAATATGGTAGCAATAATTCATAAGCAGCCGCGGCCAATCGTCTACGGATGGTCCCGAAGTAATCAACTCCCAAGTGGAGGCGAAGGGAGAGGTGGGCCAGAGAAAATGAACAGTTTTTCTCTGACCCATCTCGACTCTTCCAACATCCTTCAGTTACTTTCGACCACCCGCTCAAACCAGAGGAGGTCGAAGCATTATGAAGAGAAGTCAACGACGTCCAGCATCTAATGAAAGAAGACTCAGAGAATATAAATAGCTTCAAGGAGCTGTGCAGTGCCCTTATAACACCTGAGGAGGAATTCCCATCTATCACTACCGAGGAGGTGAAAAAAGTATTAATAGGCATGAAGAACTATTCCGCTCCGGGACCAAATGGTATCAAGACCTGGTGGAAGAAGTTTCCTTCAACCCACCAGCATCTAACCCGAATTTTCAACTTATTTCTAAAGTCGGAAGAGCCTATTCCGGAATGGTTGATGGAAGGGCGCACATGCTCCTGCCGAAGACGGGCCTTTACAGCTATCCTAAATGATAGGATTGTTCGGACAATCAGACCAGTGTGGCGAAAGATATACGAATAACGCGGCTCAAAAAAAAGGCGCAGCAGAATGTCGGGAGAACCTGCTCATCGATAGATGTGTCTACAAAAAACACAGCAACCTACCAGCGCTACATATCGATTGCTTGGATTGCTCACTGGAAAGCTTTTGATTAAACCTCCCACAGACTCATCGTCTGTCTGTTGTAAAGCTTAAAGGTTCATCCACACATCGTGAGGTGCATAGAGAAATTGAAGCCGCTTTTGGGAAACCAGATTTAATATCTTATATGAAAAACATCGTATGACAACTAACATTGTAACCATTCAGAGAGGTCTCTTTCAGCGCGACGCCATGAGCCCTCTTCTTTTTGCCTCAGATTATTCCCATTATCTCTTGCACTTCGCAATTCCGTAGGGTACTTCTGCGGCAAATCTGGAAATCGAAAGCATAAGGTCACTCATGTATTTTACTTGGATGATTTTAAGATATATGCTAAAAATAAAGAGCAACTAGATCTAGCCTTAGGGATTGGCGAGAAATATACTCAAGGTATTGGAATGGAGTTTGGGTTAGAAAAATGCGCCAAGACAGGAAAACATAATGGCATCTGCGAAGACCCTGAGCTCGTCGACAGAAGCGCTATAAGACACCTTGGCGCTGGAGCGACCTATATATACCTGGGCGTACCACAGAGCCGCATTCAGGACGTGACATCTATAAAGGATACTCTCCGATGCAGATACAAAAGTCTCGTCCGAGGGATTTGGTCTTCCGAACTTTTGGCGAGAAACAAATCTCTATTCATTTGGAGTGGTTCCATGGACGAAGGACGAGCTCAGATCCCTCGATATCGGACATAAAAGGTTATACTCATGAACAAAAGCATGCACCTTAAGTCTTCTCTTCCGCGACTTTACATCTCACGTTGTCAAGGTGGTCGCGAAATACTGAATCTTGAATGTTTTCACAACAGGATTATTCTGGGTACAGCACATATAGTCGCAAATGGACAAGACCCTCTTTTTAAAATGGTCGGGAGACACCAAGAAGTGATAAAAGGAGCGTTACTCTACAAAGCAGGGAGGAGGCTGCTGAAACAGATGGCCTTGAAATATCAGGGTTGAGCAGAATGCATCAAACCTTATCCATCTCGAGTATACACTCATGAAAGCTCGGATTAAAAAAGCACAGGAGAAAAACTTCCGCGAACAGCTCCTCGAAAATACACGTTACCTTCCACAGATATGTGAAGGAGCAGTCGATGTCGTATGAGCTAACGTATCTTTTCCTTAAGCCACCCGGATTTGGCCAAATTTAAAGTTAAACCATTCCCGACGGTACACATATTATCTAATTGTCCAACTCATGCGGGAATGACGTACATCCAAAGGCACAATTCGGCACTAAGAGTGCTTTATTAATATCTCGGTGACTCTTGCGGTATTAGCCCTGACACCAATCCGCCAAACGCTCCTAGGGAAATAAAGTCAATTGTCAAAAATGAGAAGCGCCGCATATACTGGAATTTTATATTCTGGAAAATTGTTTCTGTCGCGCACTCGAGAACTGACATAGTTCTCTATGATTTCGAGAAAACAAACATATTCGTTATCGAATTTTCGGCAACAGCCGACAAGGACGTCACAGCCAAGGAGAATGAAAAGAAAGAGAGGTATAAAGATGTATAAAGATGATGGAATTGCGATGGTTATACCCGGAATATTCTGTTAAACTAGTCGTCCTGATTATCGGTTCTCTTGCAGGTGCCAAGCTTTCACTGGTTAATAGCCTGAAAAGTATCGCTGCGTGTCAACGAAATTCTAAGACACTTGCGGGGAAGATGCACAAGGCGGTCGTCTTTGGATCGCTCCGTGTCCCCAGGGTGCATAAGACTTATGCTGCATCGTCGAATTGAGTACATCGCAGAATGTAACCATCTATCTCACGGTCGTGAGACGTGGTTACAGCTGAGACGTTACTGCGATTTCGCCGGGAGCGGGTGCAATTTTGTGGAATAGCACCTGCTCCAGGTAAAATCCCGCAGTTGTCCTCATGACAAACTTTTTGATTATATATGTATATATGCAATAAGGCAAAATGCCTTGTAGTTATAGCATGAGCACGACAGAGACGCTCTTATGCATGTATATCGTCCACCTAGTTCCACAAGCTTTTAAGCCATTTGCTTTACAAAAATATATAATTCAAGAATATATATGTAATGAATTAATTTGTATGACTTATTTTATTACGCGTGTTACGTGAAAGAAACAGAAAAATTCTTAATACTAACGATTGTTAACATCGATAGTTACCATTTATTCAACAGTTTCTATATTTTACTAAACATGATATTAATTATCAGCTAGAATACAAGAACAAAATAATGACTTTTAGCTCCTTGTGCACTGTCGCTTTACGGGGTTATGTGGCTTATGTTGTGCATTATTTTCTTCAAAGTGGGATACGACCTGGATCGAGGCGTGGCGTTATAAAGTTTGTAATGCAATTAAGAAGTTTTTTTTAAAAATGATATGTCTTACGACCTTATGCAACCTGGAACCTTATATATGCACTACGCACTATGCATCTGTGCACTATGCACCTATATACCACCTATCTGACGGTCGTGAGACTTTGTTACTGCTGAAATGTTACCGCGATTTCGCCGGGAGCGGGTGCAATTTTTCAGAATGGCACCCGCTTTCCATCTCACGGTCGTGAGACGTGGCTATAAGTGTGATTTACCGCGTTTCTACTGGGAGCTGATGTCATTATTAGATGGAAGTTGCTCACAGTGGGACCCTGCGGTAGTTTTTAACCCTTTTTTAAATTATATATAATTGAAAAATAAGGTTAAACAACCACCGCAGAGTCTCAATGGGAGCAACTGCCATTTAAAAATGACACGGGCTCCCAGTAGGCCCGCGGTAAATCACATTCATGGCCACGTCTCACAACCATGAGATGGGTGGTCACAGGACACGATGAAATCAAAACGACAGGCCGGCGAAACCCTCGTGTGTATTGAGGACACGAAGCGACCCAAGGATGACAGCTTTCCGCATCCATCTCGCAAGTACCTTGCCATATTTTTGGCACTCGGGAATGTCTTTAAGATTACGAACCAGTGACAGTTTCGCACCACCGAGAGCACTGATCACAAGGACAATTACTTTAACCGAATATTTTGTGTACATGTTGTTGCAACTCCCTTTTAAGGTGTTGATACCTCTCCTCCATTTCCTTCTCCTTGGCAGTGACGCTGTAGTCGGCTGGAGCCGAGAATTCGATCAGGAATATGGTTCGTTCTCGATTTCTTGGAAACAATGTCAGACCTCGAGTGAGCAACGCAGACTGCTGTCCGAAAATCGTAGTTCCAGAAAATTTGGCACTTCTCATTTTGGATAATTGACTCATCTCCCTTGGAGCGTTCGGCAGAGCAGGGTCGCGGCTAACACCGTACGAACGACGAATATGGCAAAAAATCACTCTCAGGGCCGCATTATGTCTGTAGATATACGTTGTACCCGCATGGATGGGACAACCAGGTATTATGTGTTTTAGGTACTCTGCGTGTGCATGACACGCTCTGCACCTATCGCTGGAAACTTCTTGACATAAAATGCGGTGACGATATATTAAGGCGGAAATGACATCGTCCTGGCATGTGCAAATGAAATCTTCTGTACCTGAATTAAGCCCTGATGATCTGAGAAAATAAAAAGTTTGCTCCTTCGACAAGGACTTTTTTTCTACATTCCTGTGAAAATATACGTGCATTTTCTTGTCAAGAAGCTCTTGATGAAATTTTTCAACTTCTGCTTTCTTCACTTCGGCCTTCAGAAGTGAAGCATCTAGGTGGAGTAATGCACTTTCCTCAGTTCTGATGTTAAAATTCAGGCCGAGGGTCTCAGCCGCCTGCTCCGCGGCTTTGTAAAGAAACTCTCCTTTGCCAATCATCTCGTGATTCCTGAGCGTTTTTAGGAAAGGGTCTTTTTCATTTGCAACGACGTAAGCTGTACTTAAAACAATTCGGTTATGGAGACGTTCGAGATTCAGAAGTCCGCGTCCGCCTTGAAAGCGTGAGATGTATAATCGCGGAACGGACGAATTGATATGCAAGCTCTTATGCATATGCATGATCATACACGTGGCGATATCAAGGACCGTAAGCTCATTCTTCGTCCATTGTAGTACCATAAACGAGTAGAGTTGAACCGGGACGGCCAGATTAATTAATCTTGGCACACTTGTTCAATCCGAAGTCCATACTACCAGTTTCTCTTGTATACCCCTTGATGATATATAAAGCAAGTTGAAGTTTGCTTGCACCAGAAGCATAGATTTTCAGGTCATTCATATAAAATGCATGATTGATCTTATGCTTGAGATGATTAGTATCGCCACAGATGTACCCAGGAGAATTGCGTAGTGCGAGAATAGAGGCAGAAGTGTGATTCAAAAGAGCAGAGGGCTCATGGTGCCGCCCTGAAAGACGCCCCTCTGGAAGGTGACGCTGTTCATGTCACATGATAATTTACCGATGAGACATGAGCATCTGTATCAGTTTCCTGATTCCCTGTGGACAGCTTTTGCCTACTCTAATTAATATTCACAACATTCTTTTGTAAAATCAATGTACCCCGTAGTACAGATGCAAACTTCACAATTTCATTTGTCAGCGACTAAAAAAAAAAATCAGGTTACTTTTAAGGGTCATAACTTGCCAGATATTAAAGATAGTACTTTTTACCAATTTTCTCAGAATTTTGTCCAGTTTATTTTGATGTCGGACATTTTGCACTTAAATGCAATGAAAAATGTCAATTCACGAAAACGCGATTATTGGTACTTTTTAAAAAAGTATTTCAAGGACTCGTCGTAGTAATTTCTAATAAATTCAGAATTTGTTTCAGGATCACTTGAAGAGCCATTTTTAGCAAAAAACTCAAATTGAGAAAAATATACAAAATAGGCAAAATCTACCTACAATCAAGGATTTCGTAGCCTATTTAATCAACAAAAAATAATCGGGGTTCACTGGGAAGGGTAGTATCCTGTGGGTTAGGTTAAGTTATGTAGGATAATGAGGGTCCCGAGGGTTAGGTGGAGTCATGCGGGTTAGTAACTGTTACGTCGAATAGGTTGGATCATGAAGTATAGGTGATATCCCGTGGGATAGGAGGAGTTCGAGAGATAGGGGGTCCCCAAGGCAAAAGTACGACGGACAGACGGATAAATGACCGAAACTATAAGTTTTTCAGCCCGGGGCTACGAAACCCTAAAAAGGTAAGACTACTGGATAAGATTAAGAATTTCACTCATTAGGGAGAAGAATGAAAACAAAGTTTTCTGGTCAGACGTTCAATAATTAGAATTTGTTATATAACAGTTATAATAGTGGATTTATAAATATTATATAATAAATGGTAAATTATTGAACGTATGGCCAGAAAAATTTGTTTTCATTCTTCTCCTTGATGAGTGAAATTCTTAATCTTATTAACAACGTTCGAAGAAATTAAACAGTTATTTTGGAGCTTTTCGATATCTTTTTGTTCATCAAGACTACTAGGTGCCTGGAATATTATTTTTATTCATAATTTGACCTTGTATGTTCCTTCGTGCTCTGCTATGAATATACTATATCAGGGAATTTCTTATTTATACTTGGTGTAATTCTTTTCACAACTTCTTTGGTCTCACCCCAGTTTTGTTCAAATATAAAAGAAAATGATATCCAAATTTCAGCAAAATCAGTTAATATACGATGTAAACGCGTTGATTTGTTACAAATAATTCCTTGTTGCTGTACCTTGTTTAGAATTCATCAAATAATAAGAATCAATCAATAATAACTTGTCTACATAATTTTACAATTATTGAAATAATAACTTTTTCTTCAGGCGTATAGTTTAACTAGAAGTAAAACATAAAATATTTCGAAAAAATACAATTGCTTAAACAATTTCAATTTGTATAAACATTAAAGAATATTCTTAGAAAACAAATTATTACTTAAATATATTTAAAACTGTGGAAATTTTGGTGAAATAAAATGTTTCACCTGCTTTTTCGAGGTAGACTAGATACATGAAGAAAAAGGTATTGAAATAATTGTGAAATAATCTAAACAAATTATTTTATTGCTATGACTGATTAAC
>CAKNWT010309263.1:0-10126 GCA_932066315.1 Andricus coriarius | reverse complement strand
ATGAAAAGTAAGGTAAGTATACAGCAAAAATTCTTATTAATTTAATAAATTAAAAATAATTATCATTTATTATTATTTTGACTACAATATTTAAAATCAATTGAAAAATAAAACACAACTAATGAAAAATGAAACTGTAGAATCGGATTGCTTAAAACATTCCATAAGAATTCCTGAAAAAAATTCATCATTAAATATCTCAAGATTTCATTACATGTATTTGAGGTGTGAATTTTTGAAAACAAAAATCAAGTCAAAGCTCCTAATAGCTGACGAGACCCAGTAGTGAAGTCGGGCCACGGGCGAGATCGTTCTCGTGCATTTTCGGCTGTACACAAGGCCGGCTCACCGACACGCTACGTTTGCATGTGTTTCTCCCAGATTGGAAAGTGGTGGGGGAAGAAAAATCCCACGTTCTGGAGACTTTGGAACCGAATCACAATATGAGTGCGGGCAAAAATGGGTTAGTCCACGCGCTGCGGGCAAAAACGAGTTAAATCTTTAACTCGTTTTTGCCCGTAGCGCTCGAGCTAATTCGTTCTTACGCTGAGAAATAATCAACCCGCTTTCGCTCCGACTCTTTTCTTACTCCGCTTTTGCTATCAGCCCCTCATATTTGATTGATGACACTGACAAATTTATTCTTAAATTGACGTCATAGATACTAAAAAAAAAAACAAATGTTGAACTTCTGAGATATGACAAAAAATTAAAATTTAACTTCGGTAATGGCTTAAGTTGAAAGCATATCATATTCTAAAAATCTGATTTGAGATTATAATGGTTTTGCTGTTGGATGAATAATATTAAATTAGGATAGTGATATTGTATGCCAAGACATATTGCTTCTCGATGGCTGCTTTCTGGAAAATAAATGCAGATATGAATTAATATTATGGAAGATTTCTAATTTGATTGCTACAATTCATAAGGAAAATATTATAGAGAATGTTAGCTGTTTAATGAATATTAATAAAAGACTAAAAATAAATTAATATTTGTCATTATTTTATATGATGTTGTGTCTACTATTTTATAACAAAAAAGAATTTTAATTAAATATCTAGAATCAGATTGAGGATGATGATAAAAAAATCATTTTATGAAGTTATTTCACTTTCTTTAAGGATTTTGAGTTTGTTTCTGGTACATCAATTAGTGAGCGCTTGAGTCGATTAATATGGATGACTCTTTGGGAGTTTCTTATTTGAATTTTGACGTTTCCTTTTCCTGGAATTTCTAATACTCCGTATGGTGCTGCATATTGATTGTTGATTTTCTTAATTTTTCCTCCTTCCAATAAGAATACTTTGTCCCTACTTTGAATTCTTGAGCGTTGATTTATCTATCATAATATTGTTTTGATTTTTCTTTAGCTGAAATTAAATTTGTTCTGGCTAATTTTAGTTGGCACATTTAGTTGCTTCATGAACACTGGTATTATAAGAGAATGTGGCTTATTCTAACCATTCATCCCATTCTGCGTTTCTCTCTATAAATTGTTTTAAATATTCCGCTAAGACGTGATGAGATCTTTCTAAAAAAACCGTTTGATTGGGGATGAAACGCCGTAGTTTTAAATTGCCTGATACGAAATCTTTTAGCGAATCTTCGTAATAAATTATTCAAAAAGTCTTTACCTGAACCGATTAAAACAAGCTACACAAGATTTGGTGAAGTTATCTTGAATTGTTAAAATATATTCATTTCCTTTTTCAGTTTTTGGTAATTTTCCTACGATATCCATTGATATCTTTTCAATGCGGTTCCTGGGGTGTCAGTTATGTATATCATTAAGCTATTTCCCTTTCGGCGAGCCTGTAGGGGTAAGCGTGACACTACCCGATTCGGGTAGTGTTTTTTAGGTGGATAGTTTCTGGTAGTAAATAACTACAAGTGTGGGCTCACCACACCCACGACCGCCAACAGCAACGCAGTAGTATCAGACGGTCACCCATCCACGTACTAACCGCGCACAACACTGCTTAACTTCAGTGATCTAACGGGAACTGGTGCTTCCAGCTTGGTATGGCCGTTGGCAAAACTATTGGATTTTTAGTTTTGACGCGAACTAATTTTTTAAGTTGACATTGTAAACAAAGTTGAATATATTTTTGTATGTCTATTTTCATGTTTTCCCGAAAAAAATGTTGATTCCTGAGCAAATAATTATCTTTGTATTTGATTCTGAAAATACGGATTTAAGTTGGGTTACGATTTCTTTCCATGATATATTATTCACGTAAGCAGTTTTGGCTATACTGATTGATTTCAGGTTTAATTTGCTAGCTATGTTATGCAAAGAAAAAATGGTTAACTTTATACTATTCAGTGTTTCTGCAAGATTTTATTTTTCTTCTTCGATAGGAAGGGCTATGTGATAATTTTTTCCTTTATGAATTTCTTTCGCGGCTGGTGCTGAATCTCCGTCGTGAGTTTCTTTCTTTTCATTCGTTTCTGGCAAATCTTCATTAAAATTAGGATTTACTTCATCCAAATTGATCAAATGTTCATTAAAATTTTTATTATTAAAATTTGTATCGTTATCTTCAATAAAATCTGAAAAAATTTCTTCAGGATCGCTTAAGTTTTCATTTTCAGTTGATTCTCTGGAACTCGAAAAATAATTCGGATTTTCTGCGTTGCTGTCTTCTTCTTCTTCTTCTTGAGTTTTTAATTTCTTCTTCTTTTTACAGTATTTCTTTTTCTTCTTTATATTTTCATAATAATCTGGATCAGAGCCTGAGCTGTCTGATATATAATCGGGATTAACGTCCGTTTTTTCTTTATTGTCCTTTTTTGATTTAGTAATAATTTTTTTTCTTGGTCTTCCTCTCTTTTTTGCTGCAAGAGTAGGGATAACATTTTTTCATTTGAGTGTAGTCTTGCGTGGTCTACCTCGTTTTTTCTTAATAATGATTTCTTCTTGGGAGTCCTTTTCGTAATCATCTTCGCTATTATCTTCTTTAGAGATTCCTTGAATATTTTCTTGTATATTAACTGGATTTTTAGTTTCTTCAGTTTGATTTCTTGATTTTCGTCTTGTTACCATTGCGTGGCATTTTGATTCTTTTATTTCCTTTAGATTTGAGAGATCCATTTGATATAGTTATACGTAAATTCTTTCTTTGACTTGATTAAATAATTCTTCAGTGAGAGCATCGTTTTCTTTATTTATTTTCATGCTAGGATCTGAACATGAACTTGGATTGAAACTCGGCTGTGAGCTTAAACATGAATTAACATTCGATTTTGAACTTGTATTAGTACATGATTTAAGATTTGATTGCGAGTCTTTCTTAGTGCTCGATTTTGAAATTGATTTTGAGCGCGTTGAGTATGTTTCTTGATCAACTTTCATTATTTTAATATCTACTTCTTTTATTTTAATATCTTCTTCTTTTATTTGAGTATCTTCTTCTTTTATTTTAATATCTTCTTGTTTTATTTTAATATATTGTTCTTTTATTTTAATATCTTCTTCTTCAAGCGTAGAGTATGTTTCTTGATTAACTTTCATTATTTCAGTATCTTCTTCTTTTATTTCGTCATTAACATCCGTGAGGTTTCTTGATAACGCGTCTGCATTTACATTCATTTTACCTGCTTTATAGATAACTTCAAAGTCATATTCGGCAATTTTGAAAGCAAACTAATGGTTTGTGATCAGTTACTAACGTAAATTTGTGTCCGTATAGATAGGGGCGGAAATGTGTTCCACAAAATAAAATTGCTAGAGCTTCTTTTTGATAAGTGTCATACTTTCTTTCATTATCATTTAAACTTCGTGAGGCGTAAGCAATGGGCCTATCTTTGCCAATTTTTCCTTGTGCTAAAATTCCACCAACGGCAAATCCTGATGCGTCTGTCGTTAATACAGAAGGTTGCGAGATATCTGGCCTTTGTAATAAAGGCGCGTTACATAATTTTTCTTTTAATGTGTCAAATGCAGTTTGCTGGGAATCTGTCCATACAAATGGTGTGTCTTTTTTCAATAATTTATTTAAAGGTGCGGCGATTTTCGAAAATCCGTCGACAAACTTTCTATGATATCCTGCTAATCCTATGAATTCTTTTATATTTTTTGGTTTTTTAGGTACTGGAAATTTCTTGACGGCTTCTACTTTCTTAGGGTCAGGTCTCACTCCGTTCTTGTCGATAATATGCCCGAGGTATTTTACTTCAGGTCCCAAAAATTCGCATTTGTCAGGTTGTAATTTAAGATTTGCGTTACGTAATCTATTTATTAATTCTGTGGATTTTTTATCAAGTTCTTCTAAAGTGTCCGCTTAAATAACAATATCATCTAGGTAGACGAAAAGTTCAGTGCCTTGAAGGCTAGTCAATACTAGGTCCATAAGACGTTGAAAGGTGGCAGGGGCGTTTTTTAAACCAAACGGCATGCGGTCGAATTCATAGTGTCCGAAGGGAGTGGAGAAAGCTGTTTTGTGTGAGTCTGTAGGGTCCATTTTCATCTGATGGAATCCCCATGCTAAGTCAAATACCGAAAAGTATTGGGCTTTCCCTAATTGATCTAAAATTTCTGTAATGTTTGGAAGTGGATATGAATCACTAATAGTTTTTTCGTTCAATTTGCGATAGTCTAAAACCATACGCCATTTTATGTTTCCGTGAGAGTCCGGTTTCTTAGGGACTGAAAATACTGGTGTATTATATGGAGACTATATGGCTTTATTATTTTTGTCTGAATTAGTTCTTTGACTTGATCTTGAATTTCTTGCTTTTGGACGTGGGGGAGTCTCTGTGGTCGTGTAAAAACAGATATTTCGTCCGTGGTTATAATGCTGTGTTGTAATACATTTGTGCCTTCGAGTATTTCTTCCGGTATATGGATTCGGTCTGCGTTTTGTTCAATAAGTTTTTCTACGTGAGCGTATTCTTCTTTATTTAAATGTTCAAGACGTAATAGTTATTTTATTGACAGGACTCTATCTTGATTTGCAATATTAAAGGTTTGGTGAACATAATCTCCATCTTTATTTGAATTTAAAAAACAGCTAAGAACTTGTTTAACTGTTTGGTATTTATTATTTTCATTTTCATTTTGTGTAATAAAAAATTCGTTATCTTCAGATGTCAATTCTTCAAATTCGAGAATTTCAACAGTTGAAATTGCAATTATTACTGGTTCTTCACGAGTATTAGCGATTTCTAAATATGCTTTACCATTGTTATTTTCAACTATTGCGTTTCCGAAATATATACCACTGTCTTTAGGCAACAATTCAGGGACGTAACCTGCTTCTTTGTTGTTGTTTTTAACTTTTATATAAAAATCAGAAATCGTTCTAGGTAGAATCGTAATTATTTCAGATGAGTCGAATGGATAGTGTTTTTCATTGATTTCTGGTTGTTTTTCTGCATAATTTATTTTTACGCTGTTTTTGCGAAAATATTCACTTCCTAAAACTCCGTCGTGTTCAACTGGTACTTCATTGGAAATTATATTGAAAATGGTTGGAAATTCTAAAATATTTATTGTCATTTGACCGAGAGTGTATACTAGGTGTACGTTAATTCCTGTCAATTTCAGACAATTTTGTTTATTAATGTTCACGCACGATTTGACTGCTTTTTCTTAAATTAAATTGGGGCCTGCTCCTGTATCAATCATTAATCTTACAGGATTATTCAAACCATTTGTTGATAATGTTATGCGAGGTATAGTATCAGTGACGCTTAAGTTTACTTTTACAGTTTTTTGTTCCTTTATATTTTCAAAGTCAGGTGGATGCATTTAGTTCTTTCTTTAGGCCTTCCTCTGAGCAACCGGTATGGGAAGGGCGTTGGAGTTCTCCGAATTTATTTGTTGCTGTTGTTGTCGATATTGATTATTATATTATCTTTTACGGCATTCATTCATAACATGACCCGGTTTTTTGCAATAGTGACATATTATTTTATTAGGTTTAGGCTGGTAGTTATTCACGTGTTCCGGGTCGTTTCGGGAGTCAATTATTTTCTGTACCAATCATTTTGTGGTTGAAATCGATTATTAGTTTGATTTTGAGAATGATTAGAAAAAGATTGTCTTTGATTTTGAGAATTATTAGGAAATAATTGCCTTTGAAAATTATTTGGAGAAAATTGTCTTTGATTTTGGAAATTACTCGGAAAATTTTGTCTTTGATTATTGTTATTATTAAAGTAAGGTTTTGAATAATTATTAGGGAGTTGTGTCTGAAAATAATTTGTTGGATTAAATTGAGTATGTTGAGGGTTTGATAATGGCTTTCAAGAATACGACATACTGATGCTACGTGACCTGTTTTTTCGCAAAATTGACATTGTGCACTTTCTCCTCTCGTAAAGTGTACTTTATTTGATTTAGAGGTTTCTCCTGAATGAAGACCAGGTTGCGATTCTTTTCTTATGTCTTTGTTAGTTGCTAATCTTTTTTCGATTTCAATTGCTTTAGTAGCAAGCTGCGAAAATGAATCTGCTGTTCCTATTCTCATTTCTAATTCTGGTCTAAGTCCTCTAATAAAATGATCCATTGCATAGTTTTCTAATTCACTTTGAAAAGATTTCTCGGCAGTTCCATTATTGTTCATTTTGTGAGCATCAATTATTCTGTCAGTTATGTCTTTAATACGTGAGGCATAAGAGATTACATTTTCGTTTTCCCACATATATATACTACAGACTTCCCCTTGAAGTTGATAAACTGTTTTTGTAGGAGCGTATACCGTTTTGAGTTTATTTATTAATTCTTCTATTGAATAAAATGTATGGCCATAAATGCATTTTCTTGCATCTCCCGAGATTTTAGAGCGAAGTAATTTTACAAGATTTGCTTCGGCTTCGGCGTTAGGGACCATTGATCTTGCTTCGAAACATGATTCTATAAAATGTGACAAGGGGACGTTGTTCGTTCCGTCGAACAGAGGAACGACTTCGAGCGCATCTCGAAGTGAGATTTGCTGGTTGTTAGGGAGTTTACTCATATTTTATTTTTTAATTTCAGAGTCTGAGTCTGATGAATCTCAATTGTCTCCGTTAGGGTTTGTTATTATTATTCGTGGTAAAATATTTTCAATGTTAATTTGTTTATCAACGTCTTTTATTTCGATATTTAAATTTATTTATTTTGAACGAAGTGTTGTTGCCTGCTTTTTTGTAATTTTTGTAAATCGTAAAATGAGTTTGACAATGAGTTTAACTGATTTCTCTTTGGAATTTTCTTGGTTTTTAACACGATTTGATTCTACTGAGTTTTCTAATTCTGCAGCAGTGGAATTTGCTCTAAAGTTTATTCTACTGTTTGTTAGAGTTTCATCTAGAAGGGTATCGTTTCCTAATGTTTTGTTTGGTTCAAAATTTGAGTTTGAAGCATAAATTAAACTAGTATCTTTTAATCTTTGGACTATCGGTGAGTTTTGTTTTTCTAAGCTTTCTTGATTATAGTTTAGAGATTTTTTTGTTCGTAAAGGAAGATTTTGGGTATTTTCTACTATTTCTGATAACGCGGAGTCTTTTTGTGTTTGATTTCATGTTACGCGTTTTTCGAAGTTTGTGTTTAAACCTGGGGCGGATATTTATAATTTTTCATTTCTTGATTTTTCGAGTATTTTGACACTTCTCGGATTAAATAATCACACACGTATTATAAATGATAAATATGGACACATGTAAATATAACAGGCAGGTAAATATCATTGACAGGTTAGTATCAGAGAAATAAGTAATATAGACAGGTTCACATCACAGAGAAATAAATAATATAGACAGGTTTCTATCGTAAAGAAATAAATATCATAGGCAAGTAATAGATTGAAGAAATTCGAAGTTTGTTGAGTTCCAGTGCTTTTTCTTTCCTTAATTGGCAAGCTTTTTATATCTCAATTTTTGAATGAGTTTCTTAACCATACGTAAAAGAGATAGGAAAAATTTTGGCATAATTTTTGAAAAATAGATAAAATAGGTGATTATTGAGAAAATTGGAAGAAATTGAATATTCATCTCGGTTTCTAGTAGTTTGTAGTTTTTTTATTACAAAAAAATATACGAGTGTTCATCGATTCAATGAAAACTAGGTTCAGTTTTTAAACTTTTGATTATCATGAAAGCTTCGGCCCTGACAAACTAAGAGTGATTTGAATTTACGTTTTATAATGTTGTTTAATTGTATTTGTATTCATTCTAAAACGATATTTTTGAAAGGTATTTTCATGTAACTTTTGGAAAGAATGCCCTGCTACAAAGCACAGGCAGGACACTCTGCTACAAAGCACAAGCAGGAAGGTATTTTTTGACAGGTAGATTTTGGAGGATTTTTTGGAAATAATGCCCTACTACAAAGCACAGGCAGGATACTCTGCTACAAAGCACAAGCAGGAAGGTATTTTTGACAGGTAGATTTAGAAGGATTTTTTAAAAATAATTCCCTGCTACAAAGCACAGGCAGGATACTTTGCTACAAAGCACAAGCAGGAAGGTAGTTTTTGACAGGTAGATTTAGGAGGATTTTTGGAAATAATGCCCTGCTACAAAGCACAGGCAGGATACTCTGCTACAAAGCACAAGTAGGATAGGTAATTTGTGTAGGTTATTTCAGATGAATTTTGGATGTAATGGATAAGGAAGGTTTTGAATCGCTTTAGATTTGAATTTGATTTTACTTTAAAATAGAAGAGAAAAAAAATTTTGAAAGTATTTCTGTATTGGTAGTTTGTAATTTCCAAGGCCGATGCACCAACAATATACGAGGTATGTTGCGTCTTAAGAAAACATAACTTACCTTTTAATTAAATATAAAAACATGGTTCCTCGTTTTTTATTTTTTATTTAAAAAACTAAAGAAACAGGGATGAGGATAACTACTACTACAAGAAAATAGTTCAACATGAATTGAATTATTATAAATCAATTTACATTTATTTATTGAACAATTACAGTTGGAAAAATGAAATAGAAAAGTTAATTTTAGATCAGATGCAGCTGGAGTGCTCTTTCTTCGTAAAACCTCAGACCAAATCCTTTTGTTTAATTTTAGTCCACCTTAAACAGGGATGACTACTTAATTAAACAGACAAGGAAGAAAATTGTTAGAAAGGTGTTAAATGATTACTTACAAGTTGGTTCGGGTGTCGACTCGTGTCAACCCTCTTGATTTGTTGAGACGAAGGGCCTCGCCTTTGAATCCTCGGGACCCTGAGTGGGGGCCCGTAGGGGGTGACCGATGAATAGAGTCGGACTGCTGTCTGGGGTGACCTTGTCAATAGGTTTGATGACAGTTGCTCCTTTAAATTAAGATTCTCCGCACAGTATTTAAAGAATGGGAAGACCGAACGAAGCGAGGGTACTAGGCTGACGGGCCGAATACTTGGACCGGAGTTTAGGGTTTCGATGATGGTCGTACTGGGTGTTGTTCTAGACTTAAACTGGAGGGAAACCGTTGTAGACTCAACTGCGCCGAAACTGGTGTAAAGGAAACTAAACTAAACTAAAACTGATCTAAACTGGACTAAACTGATTTTCTGCTTCAAAATCTGCTGTATTTATATGCGAGATCCCTCCTTGGATTCTCATAGGGTTGAGTGTTTTTTGAAGTAGGGATTAATCTTTGTCCCAATCAGCGTGCATAATCGATTATGGAGAAGAGTGGTAGGGGTCTAATTATCCAAGGTATACCCATATATGGAAAGTGTCGCAGTAGCTAATATGTATTATATCCCTTCCTAGTCCAAGGTGGTAATTAATAAGGTAGCCAATCAGCGATGAGGAATCGTGATGTACCTAAATATGGAGAAATCGTTTAGCTGAGTATTGTAGGTACCAGCATTTTGTAAACGTGTGGGACTGAAAATCTGGTCTGTTCTTAAGGTTGGCTTGCTGATTAATTTATAGCATTTCAATTAATGTGTGACTCCTTGCTGTGATTTTTCTGCAAAATCTATATAGGCCGCTGGGTACCAGCATTTGTAAATGTACAGGATTGAAAATTTGGCTAGTTTTTACAGTTACCTTGCTGATTAATTTATGGGCCATTAATTGTTGTGTGCCCCTTTGTTGCATTGGTTATGAGAGAATTTGTGTGCATGGCTCATTTTCATTTACTGCACGGAAAAAAAAATTTCATTAAATTTTATAGAACTAGTCCTAT
>CAKNWT010309247.1:0-12810 GCA_932066315.1 Andricus coriarius | reverse complement strand
GACACAAAACGTATCGATTATTACTTTATTTGTATATATTATAATTTAATAATTGGGCAATTAAATCAAGCCAGTTGGCGAGATTCCAACAAAAATAAAACAAGTATGCTAGGTTGTTTGAATAATAAGATTTTTATTTTATTTTCGTGAAAAAATGTTGTTTGAAGCTGTTGAACGAAATACGAGGGAAAATGTTGTAGTTAAGCCCGCTGCTCATAAACCTGTACTTTCACATGATCCCGGGCTAAGAATATGGTGGAAAAAATAAAAAACTTCTGGAATGTTCTAGAACATTCTGGAATGCAGAAGAGTTAAAAAATTTGTTTAGTATTTTTATATATCGTTTTTTCAAGCATTTCTGTTGGAGATCTTTATTCAGAAATTGAATCGCGCTATCACCTCATTTAATGGCTCAAATGTAGGGAAATGTAGGTACACAAATTGCTATGTTATAAATGAAAACTGAACTAAATTGATCTTTCAGAGATAAAAGTCGTTTGAAATAATCTTGAGCCACAGTATTAGAAAAAGTTTAGAAAAAAATGGTTCATTCTGTTTCCACTGTTTTCCACATCTGGCGGACATCTTCCTACCGCTGGAAAATAGAATGGACCACAGAATGAACGCTTTTTTTTACACTTTTTTAAAATACTTTGGCATGCGTTTTGCCTCATTAATTTCAAGATTATTCTAAAGAGACTTGTATTCCCGAAAGATCATTTTAATTCAGTTTTTATTTTTAACATAGCAATCAGTGCACATTTGCCTCCATTGTGAGCCATTAAGCGGCGCGATAGCTTCATTTAATTTCCAAATAAGGACCTTCAATAAAAATGGTCGCAAAAACGACATGTTTAAATATATTGAAATCCTAAAAATTCTACTACATTTTAAAAATTTTCTAGAATATACCAGAATTCATTCAATTACAGGATTTATGAGTTTTATACAAGTACAGGTTTTATGAGCAGCGGGCCTAACCACCGAATTTTCTCTCGTACTTTGTTCAATAGCTTTGAACAAAAATTTTGTACAAAAATTTACGAAACATATTTTTCTTCATAAAACTTAGCCTTCCAAAGTCAAGGGTCGCTGATTTTTCGCGACGTTAGTTGAAAACAATTCAAAATAATTTAAAGGACTTCAGAAGCAGGTGTACATCTTAATTTATCAATGTGTAACGCCTCACCTTGCTAATTAATTAAAATCCCAAAATCTTCTTAGCACCTCTCTGGGATCCAATCGCCCAAAGTGGCTAGAGTTTCCAATAAGCTCCATGGCTTCAGAGATACGTGTCATTGGCTCAAGGGAAAGGTGTCAGAAGACGAAAGGGGCGACTTCCGGTTGGGTGAGGTTGATAATTAGAGGAGCAGGGGTCGAAATGATGAAGCATTATGGAGTGTTGTAATTCAATGCCGGACACGCAAGGCGTGCGTTACTCAGCCGCACACGAACACCGGTTCACTGGAAGACACCTATATATGTGTAGAGCTTCAGCGTGAGTCACATACGCACTTCTCAACCTACGGTTAATCTTGCTAAGCCCTCGCCACGCTGATTGCAAGATGGTAGCACTTCCGCATCCAAAAATGAGTATGCGATACGCACCCGGGCACGCTTCCTGTATGCACCTTACACAACTTATGAGTCTTGCGCGTGCGCATGATTGTACGCGAATATTTAATTAAAGCACCAGTGGAAGCAGAAACAGCATATGTGCTGAGAAGGTGGTGTAGAATCGTTTGGGGTGGGTCGCCACTGTAAATATATGATTATGCATGAGCTTTCGTGCTGAGTGCACTCCCCCACCTTCAATTTACCAACTTCTTCTGATCTCTTTTAGAGAGAGATTATTTGAGGAGTAAGCGAACAAAATGTGATAAATCCACTTGAGATAATATCTCAATCTTTAAGGATTTAAGGTGATCGGTACAATGGTTGACCCCCCCCCCCCCCACAATGTTTCGCCTCCTCATTTAAATATGCCTGCTCTCTAAATCTAAATTAGTAGAAAACTACTAATTGGTTAAGGTTTTCTACTAATTCAAATAGTGCCGATTCGTTTACTAGTAATTAGTAAAAAACCAGAACCAAAAAGAAGTTTTCTACTAAACCAGATTAATTAGTAACTATATCTACTAAAGGAATTGGTAATGCTACAACTAAATGAATTGGTAAATGTATTGCTGGTTACTATTTTAAACGGTAGTTTCAAGTAAATTAAAAAACTTATTTTACAATTAGGAGAATTTTATTAAAATACATTAATCTATGAATTTTAGTAACAATTCAAAGAAATTTCCATTTTATCTTTTTATACTTAAAACTCAGTGCATATTTAGGTCAAATTAACGTGGGTCCTGTATTGAATTCAATTTGAACCGCTTCAAATTCCTAATGTTCATATTAAAAATGTTTCATTTTAAACAATATAGGCGAATTTTTAACCGAATAGTTGAATTTGGAATCAGAAAGATTAAATTTCTACCAAAATAGACTGAAATAGATGAACTCTGATCCAAAAGGATGCATTTTTAACAAAAGAATAACTTTTAACCAAGTATTTTTTATCTTCAACCTAAAATATGAAATTTTAACTAAAATGATGAATACGTAATTAGAATACTTGAATTTTCAACTCAAAGCATAAAGTTTCCAACAAGAAGGTTAATTTTGAAACATAAAGAATAATTTTCTAGCACAAAATACGTTTTTTCAAGAAATGAAATGAATTTTCAACTAAAAAAGGCAAACTTTCAACCAAATAGTTTAATTCTCAGTTAAAAAAATTAATTTTCAACAAAAAAATATCCTACAAAAAAAGTCAAACAAATTTTCAACCAGAGTGATACATTTTTTAATAAAATTATTAGTCTTTTACTGGAATAGATTAATCTTCAACTGGAGTAGATAAATTTAAGGTCAAATAGATGAATTTTTAACCAAAGAGTTTATCTTTGAACCAAGCAGTTGTATTTTTGACCAAAAAGTTAAAGTTTCAACTAAAATTGTACATTTCTATCTGAAATACTTGAATTTTCAACCAAAAAGATGACTTTTCAAACAAGAAAATTAATTTTTATACAAAAAGATTAATGTTCTACCAAAAAAGACGATTTTTTAACAAAATACATCAATTTTAACAAAATATTTCATTTTTAACAAAAAATATCAGTATTCAACATGAAAATTCAATTTTTCAGTTTCAATTTTCGGTTAAAAAAATTAATTTTCAACCAAGCTTATAAATTTTCAACTAAAATGATAAATCATAGACTGGAATAATTTAATTTTCAACTAAAAATGGTAAGTTTTCAACCTGTGATTGGATGGTTCAATTACAATTTTTTTATTATGTTCAACTAAAGAGATGAATTTTTAACTACAATGTTAGAATATTCAATAGGAATAATTAAATTTTCAATTAAAAAAAATTAATCCCCTGTTAAAGAAAAAACGATTTTTCAACAAAGTAGCTTACTTTTCAAACAAACAGATACGTTTTTCATTGAAATGATGAATCTTGAATCAACAAAAAATAATGTTTAACAAGAGAGTTAACAAGTAGTTGTTATCCCGACCAGAAAAATTAATTTTTATTGAAGAACAGTTGAATTTAACAACAATAAAAAAACTACTTTGCGACATGAGTTTAATGTTCAACTTAAAAATATTTTTCAGTCGTCACGGGAGAAAAAGAATTGAAGTACCGGGGAACAAAAGGGCCTAACTCCGTTTCTCTAATTTTTTCAGGACGCCAAAAAAGCCGTTCACTCGGTACCCCTGTGAGATAGGACCTTGACTGACTTTGATGAATTTTTAAAAAATGAAAAAAAATTTTATTATTTTTTTAGTTTAGACCCTCGAAACGGCGTTTGGTCGAGGAGTCCAAATATGTGTAAAAGTCAATTCGGAAAATTTTTTGGGAGAAGCCCTTGTGTTCCCCGACCCTTTGATTGCAAATAAGCTGTTGAATTTTCAAGCAAAAAGATGAATAATTGAATTTTCAACTAAAAACGATCAATTATCAAACATAATACTATAGACTAAATTAACTATAAACTAAATTAAAATTCTCGCGCTTTAAAGTATGTAGATACTTTTCTTTAACTTATCCGAAGTTTACCAATACGGTGGTTCAAACAAAGTTTTTTTGAAGACAAAAGAGTTTTTTATTCTGTTTAAAATTTAGGCTAAATAATCATTTTTGTCGCTTAGGAAAAGTGGATATGATTGGTGTAGGTGCTGCCTCAAAAGTGATAAGTTTGAAACATGAAAAAAGACTTAAAAATCATAGATACAATGATTTTATGACTACCCAATTTTTTTTTACTTAAAACCAATTATTAAAATTGTAATAAAAATTTCATCTTATTTTCTATCAAAGATTTTATACAATAATAATAATTTTAATAAAAAAAAATATATGGTGTATTGCATTGCAGCGGATCCCAATACAGTTTCAGTTTTAAATATTGCATGGTTCATACACAATTATTATTAATATAACTATATAGACTTAGAATATAAATTATGAAAACATGACCGTTTCTCAATTAAAACTCAAAAACCAGCAGAAATTATTTTAAAAATTATTAAATTATGTTTCCATAGCAATTCATTGCTACTCATTGAATTAGTAAGTCGGAACTACTAAGCAGATTAGTATAATACCCTTACTAATTCATTTAGTAACATAAATCTTACCAATTTATTTAGTACAAACTGATAAAATTACTAACTTAACAGTCAGATACAATGCTACTAATTGCATTACTAAAATTTCTACTGATTCGGATTTAGAGAGTGTATAAACGAAAAGTCACAAATAAAACTTCTATCTAATAGTTCAGGGTAAAGAGCAGATAATTCTGCAGCGTATTTGACAAGATAGGTTAGTGCAGTGTAGTGCGTTTAAATTCCAGAGTAAGTAATATCGGTGATGGATAATGAGTAAGGAATTTAAACAAAAAACTGTTAAGGCAAGGGGTGTCCACTTTTTGGACATTATTATTTTTTTAATAGTTCCGATAGATTTAACTGAACATTTTTGGGTTTTAATTGAATTTGGTGATTGAAGATATACGATAGCCGTATTATAACTTTAAGGGCATGTGATACTTCAATCGGGTTCAGTTCCCCCGGGTTTTTGTCCACAAAACTTAAAATTTGTAAAAACTGAATTCGGAGATGCTATAAAATAGAATAACGGACGTCCCCGAACTCTTTTTTTAAGGGATAATAGCAAAAAAAATATAATCTGCTAAATAAAATTTTTCTGTATATGCACTATTTGGGGGTTAGGATCGGTTGTCAAGTCTCTGTCATTCCGATAATGTTGGTATCTGTTGTACCGAGTGGCATAGAGGACGTCCTAACGAGCATAAATTAAATTATTTATGAAATATATTTTTTGGGTTGCCTACAAACAAGCTTAGTTCCGGGACATTAGTTACTATGTTTTATTACTTGTCCTAAGTTTTTGACCAAAAATATTGTGTAGTTTGGAAGTAAAGCTGCGGGGAGAATTGTAACACACATAACCTCAAAATACACACATATTAATCAAATTTAGCAAAATGAAATTTTTTTAAATTATACCACAACAGAAGAGTTCGGGGACGTCCGTTAGCATGTTCGCTATCATTCCGCAAATTTTTAAGGCAAAATCTTTATTATTGTAGGAAAAAAGCCGGGGGAACCTAACACTGCTAAAATCGATCATTGTTTAGGTATCACATGCCCTTAAAATGGTGTCTGTATATTGAGGAAGGAGTGGCCAATCATTGTCCTCGTGAATTATGGGGAAACATAGTAATTGACCACAATATGTGCAAAGAAAATGACTAATCACTTTGCAAAAATTCATTAAAAATTGTTTAAACTTTTTATAGACTACTTATATAATTTGATGTCCTTTGTCTTTCGAATAAAGAGTAGAAATCATGTCAAAAACAGTTTAAATCACGGACCAATCATTATACAATTCAGATGCTAATCAATGTGCTTTAAAATCACTAATCCATATAACCAGATGTGGCGAATGCATGTAATTCACCATATTTTAGTGGCCAATCATACAACCATTGACCTATTCTAATCACTATGTCATCATGGCCAATCATTATTTTTTTGAGATAATTCTCAATTTATTTAAATACTACTTTTAAAGCTTAACTTAATATGGTAATTTGAATCTGTATAAAACTGATTATCCATCTGTGTACTATAGAATTTCGTTCGACGCCTATAGTATTTGTTACAAAATGTTAACCTGGAAAAATATCTTTGGTGTTCAATCATTGTAGTGATTACTAGGGTGTCATAAAAAAGCGCAATGTTTTTTTCGATGACGCACTCCCTGAATTTATTCTGTTTGGTGAAAAAATAAATGCATATTTTTTTTCTTTTTAAAATAATTTTAAATCGTGGTCCTGGGGCCTTAAGGTGTCCCAAAATGATCAAAATGATTAATTATTGTTAATTTTCGTAAATATAATAATTTTTGCCAGGGAATGCAACTGATGCTACAATACGCTCAGAAAAAAAACTTTGCCCAATTTGACCAAAAATACTACCCCTTGGTTTTAAAAACTACCCTTTATAGAGGTTAAAATATTATATCTAGAATTTTAAAGAATTTATAAGTTATTCATTGGATCTCTTGGTACGTAAATGACTTGACAAGATATAGGAAAACGAAAAAATTATTTTTTCACATAAAAGTACCCTTGTAATAAAAAGAGGATCCTTCTTAACTTTAATAAAATTCTGAACTGGCGAAATTAAAGCAAATTGTAGCATTTTTCCAATCACTAGAAATATATCGTTTTCAAACTTAACTTTTATTTGAGAAGTGAAAAAATTGCAAATCGTACCTGAAGTTAAGTTTAATTCAATTTTGTCAGTTCAGCATGTTATTGAAGTTAAGGAGGATCCTCTTTTTATTATAAGGGTGATTTTTTGTGAAAAAATAATTTTTCGGTTTCCTGTATCTTGATTAGATGTTTTTTTTAGGAATACTGAGAATTAAAATACTTAAAAAATTATGTGGCATCAATTTCTCAGCTTATTTCTGTGAGCAATAATGTATTAACAGAGTGACAAAGTTAACTATTTCAAGAATACGATTTTTTTAAGCCAAGGAGCAACCCGGAATAAACTATTGTCTGGAAGATCAAAAAGGGGACACTTGTTCGATAATGTTATGTTATTAGAAAATTTAACGCCTATTTGCTCGGGAGCGGAATTTAAAGGCGAGTCTTCTCCAAATTTGGTTGTCTTCCAAGAGTCCAAAATTTTGATGATAATTTTTTCTTTCTATACTCAATAGCTATAAATAATCGATAAAAAAAATCTTAAATGTGAAAAAAGGTTCGTCTGATTTAAGAAATATGATTGTAACAAACATTTTTATAAATAGATGAAGGATGTATATGAATGAGGAGGCAAAGGTCAAATTATTGAAACAGTTTTGCTAAAGGAACAAAATAAATACAAACACATATTCCTGCCAAAGGATTTTTTTTGGGCTGCATTTTTCAAAAAGAAAAAATATCTTTTATTATCCTGAATTAATCACTTTCTTAAAATAATAATCTAAGACAATGTAACATAGGATAAAATAATAAATTTATCGTTTCTAATTTCAACAGAAATGACATTACAGAAAAGAGCATAATGTAAGAAAAATATAATAATAATTACAGTAATTATTGTCGTCTAAAGTTGGCAGAGAGGCTTTTTCTAACCTGAAAGTAGGAACTACCACGTCAACTTTCTCGAGACAGTATAATTATTTTCAATTAGCTTGCTATCCCCTGCATTCAATAATAAATAAAGTACAAAGCCATTTTCAATGTTTTGAAATATGCTAAATTATCATTTTCACATCATTCAATCTTGAAATACTTTACACAATTCACAAGTCATAATTTAATTTTTAATTTTCTCGAAACTGGATAAATTTTTCCAAAAAAATTGTTTAGTTCAATTTTTCCATTCAATCGCTAAAATTCAAGTTCTCAGCTTACTTTGTAATCTGCAAATTAATTTTACGGTGAATGCTGAAAGTCGATACGGACATGAAACCTTACTTCGAAACATCACCTGTTCAATTAATTTTCTCGAAACCGGATATCCGCTGTATGAAAGCTTTCTTTTACTTCGATAGAGCTTGAATATATCTCGAAAGTACTTGCTTCTCTTATTATTAAATTGCCTTGTTGAATTTACAACACGTTTTTAATCTCTCCTAAAAAAGAGGAAAATGGCGCTTGAATTCTTATGCATTTCTACCCTTCAAATAATAAATTGTTTTATTTTTTTCATAGTCTGATTGTTTGTTTAAAAAAAAACTATTTGCAATGGTCTTCAAATATAAATTAAAATCACTATTATAAGTAAATCATTTTTATTTTTTATAACAGTTTCAATAATCAAAAAAGAAAATTTTTATTTCATTGTTTATAGCAATCATATATATTATTTTTTGATCAAGTTCAACAATATTTTAAGAAAAAAACCTTTTTTTTATATCGCGAGAAAATGACTGATCCAGATATTTAGGTATAAAAATGGTTATTCATTGACTCAGTTCATCTTTTCATATTACTCTATTAACCAAGAATAATTAGAAAAAAAATATTTTTTTAGCAGAAAATGGAAAATTGAAACCATTGGTTTGTAGAAACAGTTAATAACAAAAAGAATGATTTATTCTTAATAAAGCTTTCAGTTGGGATTAGCCTTTGTATATAGATAGCCCTAGTTAGTTCGCGTCAAAAATAAATCTAGCTATGATGAAAACAACTGAGAATTTGTATATAAAAAATCTTATAACAATACCAATTGGCTTACATCTGTCCTATGAGTGCAGTTGCAATAATTCTAGTCCATATTGAGTTTATTTAAAAGAAAAAAATCCATGTGAAACGTTATATTGTTGAAGTTGCCTAATATTTAATTTTATTTGTTTGTATATTATTGCTCACAAAAGATATTAAAAAGTGATGATTCATTGAACAAACCCTCTGAAAGACCATAAGAGTTAAAAGTGAGTAGTAATACAGCCTATGGAAAGAATAAATATTCATTCAAGAGTCAATTTTTATGCTACTGAATGGATATGAAAATAAAAATCAATTATGTGACGCAACGGGGATGGAAAAATTAATAGGGGAGCTCCGGTAAAAAAAGCTACCCTTAAAAATAACAAACTAAATTCGACTTGGTTCGCTCAATTTTTGCAGATTCATTCTAAATAATGAATCGAACAATTACACGAGAGTCACCCCCATCGAAAAAAAACGACCTTGGATATAACAGGAAAACACGCAATATTTTATAACTTTCTCTGAAACGCACTGTTCGTAAGAAGGACTAAAATTTAGATTCGCGGTAGCGAATTTAAATTTAAATTTACCTAGTATGAAAAAGCTGCCAAGAATCCTGATTTGGGGTAATCATGTATTTTGGACCTTTTTTGGATTGTCGATGCAATTCTCAACCGATACGAACAATAAAAACAACCAATTGTCAACCTCTTCTCATTTCTACGTCCTAATTTACCCAACAAGAAGTCGAGATCTTCAATAGTTTTTTAAAATTTTACGTGTTTTGTGTACAAATGAAAATGTAGAGATTAAATCAATGGTCAAAGTTTAAAAACTATTAAAGATATCGGTAATTCTTGCAATATGTATCCAAAATATATTACTATAGACTTCTGAAAAATTTAATTTGTTTACAATAATTCATTTTTTATACAAACGGAAAAGCGGTTAGCCTATGGTTAGGGCAAAGCGAAGGTATTGGTCGAGATATAAAATATTTTGCCATTACATTATCGATTATATTTGTCTTTCTATCGATAGATATATCTTATGCCCGCCGCATTACCCGCTTCTCCCCCATCTTAAAAGGCAGCCTTTGGAACAATAATGCAAATTTCACGCTTTAAATCTACGCATCGACATTCGACCAATATTGTTTCGAAGAGGAAGCATAATAGAGAAATCGCTTGCATTCCACTCTGCTTTCTGGCCGAGCGCTATCTGTACTTTGAACAACCAAATAAGTCTTTACGTGCCTCACTTCCGGAATGACAATTACTGTCCATTTGTCAGCGTGTATACGATTTCCCCACTGATTGTGGAATTTACGTAATTTACAAAGTACCTTACACATTTTTTTCTAAATTAATGTTCATTTAGGTGGCTCAATACAATTTCAATTCTGCACTAGAACAAAGTGCATGTATTTTATTCAGAAATATTTAAAAAAAAAATTAAAAACAAATTACTTTATAAGTTTAAATAAGAAAAATCATATTGGTCATAAAAAATATAAAGTTCAAAAAGATTCAGCTAGTCCGAGATTAAAATTGACGTTTATACGTCGTCTGCGAGGTGAGGACCGTAACTGGCTATCATTAGACAACAGAAGGGTTATTTATATTAAGAAGCTTGTACATACAGGCATTGATTTTTCATCCTGTACGAAAATAAATTACGTAAGACGGAATCATGATTTTAAATTGAAAATTACTGAATTGTACATGTGTTTCAGATGATAAATATCCTCGTTCCTGTTAATACCTTTATAATTGCTTGTAATATATATAATTTCGGAAATAAGACGTTTTTTCAAGTTGGACTCAAAATTAAGTATTTTGGTATTTACCCAATCAAATTCATGGTTGTGTGTGCTAAGATGTACATTGACAACAAATTCATTTTTATTGTTCCTTTTGTGTTCATTTATATGCGTTTTCAACAATCTTTTAGTTTCACCCACATAAGAGGCAGGACAGTTTTTACAAGGAATTTTGTAAAAAAACGTTGGTTTCTTCCCACTTTTTAGTCCTATCTTTACCTAGTCTAATTACAGATGATGAGGAAGGTTTTATCGAAGGAATTTAAGCCATGTTAAATTTCTTGAGAAAGTGGGAAGTTTTATCAAAGAATTTCTTTACGAATGGTAACCTGACTTTTGGTTGACGGGCCAATAATTGTTTTCGCGCAGAGTTATTTTAGATAGCACAATATTTCAATTTTAATTTACGAATTTTATTTTGATGGTTAATAAAACTTATTGAGAAATCATTATTCAGCAATAGTTAGGTAATAATTTTTAAATTTTTTTCATGAAAACGATTTACAACTACTAATTGCCGTTTAGCTGAGACGTCTTCTCAACGAATATTGCTCCCGAGATCCAGGTACAATGATTTGATTCCAAATCACATTCAAAATTTGTGTACACGTTACTCAAACAGTTTCTCCTTTCATAGTTATTCATGTAATCAAAGTTTTGCTGCATACAACAAATATTCATCTGAAAAATTTGTAAATTAGAAATTTGAGGTAATAATTATCATATCCAATATTTAAATAAATCTTTAGTAAACATCAAAAAACAGATTATGGAGTCTGGAATACAATATTATACTATAAAATTTTTTTTTAATTTTCTAGTACTGGATATAATACCATCATACGCAATTGTAATGTTCATTATAAAAGAAAGTTTGATGATTTGCTACTAGAAAATGATCGTAGAAAAACTGTAAACAGAGACTTTCGGTTCAAGAACATGTCTGAAAAACAAATTCCGGTAGAGGTTATTGATCTGTGTCTCTGGGTCCGAATCATTGTGTACCGCCGAAATTTTCTTCTAAGAATGCGAGTGTTTCTATTAAAAATTTAGAAACATCACTACAATCATTAGACATAAATATTTCCATTAAAAACGAAATAAAACATAATGTGTCGAATAATAGTTGAAATATCATGAATGATGACACTCAAATCTGTGTCGTTGAAAGGTCTTTTGCCGATAAATTAAAAACAACAAAATCTTTTATCCAGAAAAATTCTAACATCTTTTTTACAATTGCCGATAAAGGAAATCTAATAGTTTGTAAGAACAAAACAGATTATTACAAAAATGGACTGTCTTTTACTAGAATCTAATACTTATAAAATATTAAATAATAATCTTCTTAAGAAATTACAAGAGTATACCTCAAAAATATTTAAAAATTTGAACGATAATAACTTGTTACATAAAATCCGCAAGAAAGACATACCACGTCGTCCTATGATTGCATTGATTAATAGTCCAACTTATGTTGTAGCCAAAGTTATATATAATGATCTAAAAAAGGTTATAAAATATCCTAATTCAAACATTAAAAATGGCCTATATTTGATAGAAAAATTAAATAATATAACAATAGATAGTGATCACATATTTATGTCCTTAGATGTCTATTCGTTATTTACTAATGTTCCTTGCTCTTTGGTTTTGAATAGCCTGGATAGAAGATTTCATTATATTCAGACTAATTGCAAAATTCCTTTCGAGGAAATAAGAGAATGTATAAAATTCCCTTACGATAATAATTATTTCGTTTTTAATGATAATATACACCAAGACATTCATGGTATTCCGATGGGTTCACCCATTTCACCTTTACTTGCAGATATGGTCACGGATGACCTGGAAAATAGTTGTTTGAGAATACTAAAAGAGAAATATAATATACAGCTCCCCTTTTATTACAGATACGTGGAAGACATGATCTTATGTGTCAAAAAGGATCATATTCAGCTAATTACCCATATTTTCAATTCTTATACTGATAATTTGCAGTTTACTTTTGATCTAGAAGAAAATAATGTTATTAACTTTTTAGATATTTTTCTTTTGAGAGATAAGGATAACATTATTACTAATTGGTCCAAAAGCCATCTTTATAAGCCATCTTTAAGCCAAAAATTATAACCCAACTATTGCTCAATAATG
>CAKNWT010309238.1:0-10025 GCA_932066315.1 Andricus coriarius | reverse complement strand
CGATCAAGATGCGCCTGTTGTAAACAAAACAAAGCGAGTCAGGTAAATCAGTCATACAGAGGGTATTGCTAGACGTCACATTTCAGAGATAGTTCCCTCAGACAGGTGTTTAATAGAATTACACATTTAATACAATAGCAACACATATATTAAATTTTTGTACCACAAATATAAATAACTTGTATTTACCATATTTCAGTGAGTGCATTTCGTACTCTTTATGATTGAAGTACACGTATTATATTATAAATATCCTCGTAATTTTTCAACCCACGATCATATGGTTAAATCAGCATTACCATTTCTATCAGTGCACTGAAGTGTTTTTTCTCTTTTTTGAAGAATCATACTCAGACTGAAAATATTATATGTTTCATTCATCTTGGTTAGAACTCGAGAAAAGAAACCTGCGAAAATAGTGAATGCCCGCATGAAACACACACCTGTTAGTACTAGGAGCGCGGATGATGGAGAATGACCTGTCGCTTATTGCACTAAAATTTGTTAAATTTTATCAGATGTATCGATAATTTTATTGAAAACTATCACTCGTATAAAAAAATTCTATTCTATAAAATCATATTCGTAATTAGCGCGTCAAAATACATAATTATACGAAGTTTCAATAAAATCGGAAAATTTAGCTGTTCGGAACTGCACGCCAAGCAAATTTAAAAGTTTAACCCATCATTTGCGAATTTTGTTAAAATTATTTATTCAAAGCTGTTACTTTTGTACGAAAATAATTGGAGCAGCCACAACAATCCATCGTGGAAATACCAAGGCTAACAACTCTGTATCATCAGAGTGCGCAGACTCAAATATTCAGGAACGTACATATTCAAAATCAAATAGGAATACAACTAAAATTAAAATTATAAATATTAATAAAATGAATTTGTTCATATGATAATTCAAAAGACAATTGTAAAATATTAACAGATCATTACAAAATTTAAAATAGTAAAAAGCTATAAGCAAAACAGCGTTTATAATAATTAGGCAATAATTAGGTTTATTATCATTATAATTATAATCATAATGTTTAGTCCCAAATCATACCGGTTCATATGTACGAGGAACGGCTAATTTTAAAATTTTCATTTTTCCATATTGTATTACGTAAGAACGCGAAGAAAAAACATGCTTGTATATCATACGTATATGTATACGTGTGTGAGTGTGTGTATTGCATCAATTTCAGCTTTTTTAATATGTTATATATAATATTTTACGAAAAGAAAGTACATAAATCAAGTATAATAACCGGGGGGTAGGGATAGAAAATTAGTGTCAAGTCATACACACTTATAATGCCTAATTGCGATAAATTTATTCAGTTTTTCAATAAATACATTACAAAGGATGAAATAGATGATTACATTCGAGATTACATTACAAAATAAATGTGTAAACTGCATATATAAACTAAATGCATATTGCTTATTTTTCGTCTATCCCAAAAAATTATGAACTCGTGATGAATGGATTTGCCAGCTTGCTCAGACCACAAACCGAAAACTTCCTCTTTGTACAAAAATTCAAGCGATTCTTCAATATGACTTAATATAATATGAATTTTGAGAGTTTCCTACACATTAATAGTTCACTGTCAGTATAGTATAGTATACAATAGTATACTACCAGTGTGTTGGAGACTGTCAAAATTAATATTATATTCATTCATATTGAAGAATCGCTTGCATTTTTTAACGAAAAGGAAGGTTTCGGTTTGTGATCGGCATCTTACCTCAACTTTTTTTTACTTCCTGACACCTGTGCGTGACACAATAAAAAAAAATTGTCTGGAACCTGTCGTTGACTCTTCTTGCCAGTTTCATCTATTATTCCTTTATTCGTCCAATTAAACCAATTGCCATGTAATAATTTTTAATATAAAGTAGAAAATTGTAATTTATAAAAACTTATTTTTCTGAAAAGAATTTTCAGGAAGACATTTATTGTATATTTGCAATGTTTACCGAAACTAACAACTCTTAGTTGAAGTGGAATATTGTATTATTTTCTTTTTTCATGCAATACTTAGTTAGCGTCTGAACCACTTTCCTTAGGTCTTTTCTTGGGTAACCTCAGGATTTCCCTGCCTCTGTCCATCCTTTACGTATAGCCCAGGATGGCCCAAGTGGGAGCCCTATCCCCCTCCTCCCGGAACTGTCCTAGATTCCTTTTCCCGTGCCCCTCTCCTTTAAAGCCGTCTGTGTACCAGGTTTCCCCTTGAAGAAACATTTGCGTCATTTCTAGAATTGGCCCTCCGAATTCATCTATTTGGTTTGTCTGGCGGTCTATCGCGTGAGTCGACCCAGTGGTTATCGCAAAGTGTACGGGCTGTCCACAGAGCAAGTATTATATTGCCACCAAAGTACGGTCGCATATAAGAGCCTTTTTTAAGGACAGTGGAGAAGAGACATGCATGCATTTTAGGCCCTAGACCCCACGTCAAACCAAAGGCTCTTCTGCATAAAAAAAATATGTATGAAAAACTTTTCCGCATTAACTGAGAGCCCTGGGCTGTCGCACTAGAGCTAAACGCGGTGTAGCGCCGACCTTGTCAGACCCATCAACATTTCCAGATGATCTCCACTGGTTAGAATTATAAAGTCATCCGCGTATACCTGGGTATATTACCGTTCCTTTTTTTGCCTGTGGAGGAGGCCATTCCCTGCGATGCACCACAGATGGGGTGATAGAACAGTGAGGGTGACAGGACAGATGTACTAGTAGTAGCGGCGCTGCTCCCCTGACTAGGCCCTCACCTCATCTAATTTCGAGTTGCTTTCGGCGTAGCGTACTTCCTATCCACCTTATTAGCTAGTCTGGCACGTCAGACCTTGAAGCCTCCCGACAAATGACTGCTATTGAGGTATTGCTGAAGGCATGTCCAAGAAGGTGTCCAAAATGTACCCCCCTCATCTGAAAGTCTAAAAGTCAATATTTTATGTTTAGTTCTGACCGTTTGCTGAATAGCAATAAGCCACAAAGAAGAAGAATAAGAAGTTTCTCTAGCGTCATCAGAATGAAAGGCGTTAAACTGATCGGCTAGCAATTTTTAGCAGCAGTGTATCCCTCCTTTCCAGGCTTGAGAATAAAGGCCACGTTGCTGTCCTTCCTTGCAGATGGCACGTGTTTATGGGCAATACTTGCCCTAAATAGTTCTGTCAGTCCGCCCCCCCACTGATTTAAAGGGACAGAAGGACCCAATGGTCAACTTCATCTTCTAGATATCAACGACCTTGGCGACGAAATTCCAGTCAGCCGTCTCCCTCCCCTCCATTCTCTCTGTCGGTTTGAGTTCGCTGAAAGCCTTGGAAGTGGACTTCCGTCAGGTAATTCAGTGTTTGTTCCTCGTATTCGGCAAATTCGCCATTATCAAGCCTTATGAGCCCAAGGCGAGCCTCAGGCTTTTTTGTCAGAGCCTCCCCGAGCCTCGCAGTATCCGGAATGAGAACAAAGGCTACTGGAAAAGGGGTTAGGGTGCCTTCCCACTTAGCCCTATCTTTTTTTCAGATATAGTTTCTTTACCAAAGCACGTTACACCCTAAAATGGGTAGGGGTGTTTCACACTTTCGGCTACACTTTTTCTAATCAGTATACCTATGCCCCACAGTGGTTTTTGAGAAAAACTTGAATTTAATCCAAAATGCGTGAAATCAATGCAGCAACTGTACATAAAAGTTTGATAATAGCGTGGCAATTGTTTAAAAGTTTATTAAATTTTTCATCAACAAATAAGTGAGAGAAAATGGATTTACGGAGATTGGCAGTGATTCGTCGATTTATTTGCACTAAATTTAAACATTTTATAAACAAAAATCATGATTTATAGAATTCATGAAAGATAATACATATTTTGCTACTTTATAAACAAATTTTATAAACAATAATACAAAGATTTCACTTATCAAATTTATTTATGGAATAACAATTGATGATTGTTTAAACAAATTTATTAATCGCATGCTTTTTCTACGTAATGAAGCGTAAATAACTAATGTCTAGACCTTTAGGGAGCCTAAATAACAGCATAAAAATCCTATTGTTAACAACAATTGTTTGAAAAAAAATTTATTATCTTAGACATTTTTTAGAAAAAAATTGCGTTCTTTAAGGCATTGGCAGCATGTTATTTAGTAATGGCTCTATGCTATCGATCAATACAAAATAATAATTTTTAAAACATCCTTAATTCACAAATACATTTTCGGCTATTTTTGGAGGTAAAAAATTGGCTTCTTCAACGTAAGCAACTGTTAATAACTAATTTTAGAACTTTTTTTAAGAAACTCGAAAATGATCTACTATTTGTATTGTCCTTAATAATTCTATAGACAAAATTTGTTCTCTCATACATTTGTAAACGAAAAATTCCGGTTTTTTGGGGAATATATTAAAAATTTCTTAGGCATAACGCCTTCCTATCGTTTGATAAAAAACGATGATTTTTTAAACAATTGATCAGATTCTTATCGCCAGACACATTACGAGCCAACAGTAATTTCCAGAAGCATTGCTACAGCTTCTGGAAGAAATGGTTTTCCCGGCTTTACGAAATCCGTTCTGAAACTCGTTATGTAAAAATGAGCACAGAATAAGAGTTAATGCAGTAAATCAGTATTTGTGTCAATACGACTGGTTTTTCTAGTATTGTTTTCACTGCAACTTTCAAAGTCTTTATTCTTAGCATCCTGTACCCCTTCTGATGAATGACCGATTGGGACAACGAGGGATTTGATTATATTTGAACTATGAATTACAACTTCATACATTGAAGCAGGCATTGAGTATCAACTGTATTTCGATGGCCTTACCAAATGCCAAAACTTTTAACGGTAGGTAAATGTTTTTTAAAAGTTCTACGTCGAAGCCAGTAACTTTGGAAATCGTCTCATAATTTTCGACGAAATTCCTGGCTGTGTTTTCATCATTGGAAGAGCTAGTTTTTATGAGTTCTTACCTGGTGTTTTGACGGGGTGATTCTCCGGCCTATCCTGAGGTTACGTCCTTCATTGCAAAATTTATATGTATTCAAATTTTTTATTATAATTCTAACTGATTTGATCATTCAAGCTTTATTTTCTAGTTACTATATCGAAGAACACAGAGGGGATGGGTTAAGTAATCAACTAATATACAGGCGACATTTCTAGTCAATAATTAAACATCTTAACATTTATTCGGACGAAGAAAATAAAAATTTATAACATCACAATTTCTATCAACCGGAATTCTACTCGGGTAATTACTCAAATTACCCACAATCTTACCATTCATTACACGGAAATTCAGTCGGAAATTGTGCGCATGACTCTTGTGAGCGCTATTAAATATCACTGCTGACTCCGGACAACGATATTTCGGTGAAAAAAAGAGATAGGGCATCTTTAAAAAAACAGTTGGTAAGCTCATAAAATTTCACGTCTAGTGGTACCCAACAAATATTTTTTTCACCTTCTGAAAATAATACAGCACGTGAGAAGTTTAAAAACAAAATTCCAGATTTTCTCCAATTTTCTATCTCAACTTCAACTTTTAGCACGACCTAGGGACACTTTTTGAAAAACCTTAAAATTATACGACATAGAGCCTGCAATCTTATCTTTAATTTAGGCCTAAAAAACTCAAAAAATCTTCATGGGTACCCGAGATATGATCACAAATGTTTAATCGTATCTGAGCTCAATTGTAAGTAATTGTGACAATTTTAAGTTTTCTTGGTTTAAATTAAAGATAAGATTTCAGGCTCGATGTCGTATAATTTTGAGGTTTTCGAAGAAATTTCCCTAGGTCGTGAAAAAAATTGAAGATGAGGTAGAAAATTGGAGAAAATCCTAAATTTTGTTTTTAAACTTCTCACGTGCTGTATTATTTTCAGAAGGTCAAAAAATATTTGTTGAGTACCACGCGAGGTGGAATTTCATAAGCTTTCCAACTGTTTTTTTTTTAAATTCCCTATATCTTTTTTCACCGAAATATCGTAATTCGAAGTTAGCAGTGATTTTTAATAGCGCTCACAAGAGTCGTGCGGACAACTTCCGACGGTAGTGTACTTTAGAACCCAACAGATGGACAATGATCTATCAAACTCTACTTTGAATTTGGAGGTAGTGAAAGTAAACTTTACAGAAGAAATTCACGAATTCTCAAACTCAAAATACGGGTAGGATACACTCGCGGGGAAACACTTAAGAGGTGGCGGAACGCCATGGTCGGAACACGTCGCTAAAAATTCTCCAATACTATATTTTTGTAAAGGTATGGATGTATGTTAGTTTTAAGGCTTAGATTAAGGAAAATTATGTAAAAATGGAAAGTGTAAGCAAGTCAATTTTTTAAAGCCAACAGGCTGAAGAATAAACGTTTATACTACTAAAGGGGCCCGTTCGATAATCGAGTTTTCCAGAAAACAAAAGTTCATATCTAAGTTCGTATAAATCGATGGTGACCAACCAATCAACGCCGTAGCTGGGATCACGCGGACAGATATCACAGGCTGATCGAGTTCGCAGACTCGTCAATTTTCGGGAGTGCACCCCTGTTCATTGTTATAATTACTAATTTAGGCCTCCGGAATAAGTGCAGCTGATTCAAATTACACATAAAAATCGTAAATGCGTAAATACACCGGTCATGTAGCACTCCGGTGAGAGATTTGATACAACAAGACTTTACTCTCTCGTTGTAGACACGGGACTCCGTGCCTGCTTGCGACTCCGTTTTCTCGATGGTCTCGTATCGTCCGGAAGGTGGCGGCCTGCAGTTAGGTACACGCGGGAAAGGTTCCCAAATTCAAATATGACTTCGAGTACTTTAGTTAATGTTTACCTCTCCCTTGTTTGAATATCCTCCGATGACAGATTTGGCTCCGGGAAAGGTATGAAAATAATAAAGGAGAAAAAAAAAGTTTCAAGCGAGTTGGTATTTAAAAATTTACTAATTTTTAGAGCAAGGCAGTTTTAAGAGACGGGCAAACAAAAAAATTACCCAATAAAAGTGCCGCGAATATCTTTAGCCGGATCTGCTTTACATGCCCGGGTTTTAATTGAAAATGGACAGCTAATGTGTAATACGAATTCTATCAGTCTAATTCATAAAGGCAGATTTAAAATCTGACCCTAAAGTCTTTTTTAGTTTATTTTCAGGCCTTGCGTCAGATTATTCATCTCACTTGATTATGCATGACAGATAGTACAATGCGCGGCAGATTATATTCCAGCGAGATTCTAGCATACTTTGCTAACAGTGATTGTTACGATTAGTTAGTGCTCTGCAAAATAAACAAAACCATCAATCTGGGCCTTCTTTGGTTTCAGTCTTTTCATTTGCGGTCATTAATCTTTTAAGCGTTTAAGACGAAGAGGAACTAAAGGCATAAAAAAGAGACTTTCATAAGAATTTTCAGAATTTTCAGAGTTTTCGAAAAGTTCCTTGTAAGGATTGAATTCGGACAAGCCATCACCACTATGTTTTGATAATTAGTTTTAAGTGCTTCACATTTTCAGGTTTTACGTCTTTAACCTTTAACAGTCTAGCAGGAATATAATGTAAAAGGTTTTGCAACCGATTGGTGGCTCCTGTTTCACTTATCTGTATTACAGTACTTGGTGGATAGCAATTTCTTTTTGTATTCTTAACATGTTTTTAAGTAGGGAGGATATCTGTTTTTTGTCTTTTAAGAGATTTCTCAAAAGTTCGTACTTATGTTTTGTAAATTTTAAATAAAAAAAAGTGCAAGAACCTCATAATTAATAAATGGGATTGCCTGTTCACTTTTAACTGCTGATTCAACATTCATCGCATCATTTACAATACCTTTTTAATCATATCAATCGTGGTCTTGTTGTCCAAAGTCTGTAAATTAGTAAACAAATCAACTTTATCTCCATAAATTGACTGCTCAATTGAATCAATTAATCTTTTCTTGGTTTTGTCAGAGCATTTTTCGAAGCTCTTTGTTTTTCGAATATTTAAGGAGGCGCCTAATGATGCTGAACATTTTGATTCTAAGCAAGTTTTATTTTGCTCAAGAAACATTTCTTCTCGTTTTTTTACCCGAAAAATATTTCTTTCACTTTCTGGAAAACGCTGGCATAAAATAACGAATAAGCTTAACGCGAACAATCTCTTAGCACCCGTTAGAAGGATTATACCTGCCATGAAAAAAGCGTACCTATAAGAAAGTCGTTCGTGAGAACTACTTTAATTTAAAAAATTAATGCAAACCCAAATACATTAAAATAAGAATAGGATATTTTGGTGTTCCTAAAAGTACGCGAAGTGCACTTGACTGGGCTATGCAATTTTATTATTTATTGAGGTAATTTTGGAATCACTGTATGAACTTACTCACAACCAGCGTTAAACTGCGGCTGCATCCAACTTTATTAGAAGTACTCGCGTTTGCCTGGACGTTTGTCGAGGGGAGAGGAAAACTGCAGAAAACCATATCCCGAGTTCCGCTGGTTTTCCGACTGTCAAGTTTGAAGGTAGAAATTCGATCTTAAATTAACTACTACTGACGTCGGCCAGCGAGGGAGAAGCGTATTGTAACTTCAAAATATATAAAATAAGATGCTAAATTACAATTAAGAAAAACAACCGATATTTTAAATGGCTAGTCGAGATTCTACTAATTTATTTTAATTGTCACTTGACTCAATCAAATTTAACCATTGTCCGAGTTCCAACACGCGAGTCAACTCATATATATCAAATCAACAAATATTTAGTTAGTTTTGTAAACTTAGCCCAGATGAAGACTCCGGAAGCTATGACCACGATCCTTCTCCGAAAGCTCGATCCCGATCCAATCGGAGGTTTGTGACATCTGAATCGTCACTTCCCACAACACTTTTAGCCCTGAAAAGAAAAGCACGAGACATTGCTCATGGATAACTTGACTTCACGATGATGCGACCGAAACAAAATTACTATACACTGAATTGGTCGAATATGAAATGCACTCCTGATAAAGGAACATTTTCTACGCCGCGTCGTTAGGACTATGATTACCAAAATAATTGGAAACTGCAACTTGTTCGCAAACGACAATATAAAAGACACAGAGAATCCACTAAAATTGATTTACCACCTGGTCACCCGACACAAACCACAGACGAGACATCCCTACACCATCGCATCCGAGTTGTAAGCTTAGGGAGCAACGATGAGAAGAATCAAGGCTAAATCAAGCTCATACCGGCCACAAGTCACAAGTATAAAGATTCACATGCTCTCATACACAGAACATCGCAGTGATAGCATGAATGAAATAGTCCGAGCAGAGGACTAAACACAATGGCGCCCCAGAGATGTCACAATATTCGTACTGTAGCGTGAAACTGAATCAAATGAAAGATTTTCTATTTCAAGATTAAATAGGTTATTTAAAATCATTCCAAAAGCGCATCGACAAAAGGAATTCACAATGCC
Organism: Andricus coriarius; assembly: GCA_932066315.1. Taxonomy (NCBI): domain Eukaryota; kingdom Metazoa; phylum Arthropoda; class Insecta; order Hymenoptera; family Cynipidae; genus Andricus; species Andricus coriarius. Next base: position 578 of record CAKNWT010309238.1, on the reverse strand, counting down.
AGCTTGGTTGCACGGAGAAACTGAGAGTCTTTAAGACAACGCGGTCTAACTCATTGCAAGTCGAACGTCATTCTGCAACTGAAAAGTTGTTTGATTTAAAATTCCTTCGAACGAACAGTGACATAGCTGTGCTCTCCCTTAACAATTTAACCTTGTGATGATGAACGGAGTTTCACCTGATGAATTTCTTGAAAGGTGGAATTCGTCATTATTAACCATAAGAATTCCGTCCCTCAATATTTGGAAGTGCTCCACTGCTCATTTCTAATTTATTCAGCGATCCCGCCATGCTTGACTTTAATTAATTGACACCTGAAATTCAAACAAAATGCCTGACTAGAGGCGTAGGCGAGCAGGCATCAGGATCTAGTCCCCGGGAGTAATAGCGCCCCAGGCGACCCTGTGGCAAGGACATTGCCCCCAAGAGTGATTGCGCCCCGGGCAACTTCTCTCGCGCAAGAGAGAAAAACCAGCATCTCCAGAGTATTTATACTGTAAGTACTACACTCTCTCGTGGTCTTCTGCACAATTCGTTGTAAATCAGCCGATTGTTTAAGTTTGCAGTAATAGCAAGTTTC
>CAKNWT010309202.1:0-14398 GCA_932066315.1 Andricus coriarius | reverse complement strand
ACAGACAGACACCGACAAAATTTTATAATTTTCGGAATCTGTGAGTGCCGAAACGTAAAGATCCGTTAAAAACCAGAGATCGAAAATTTGGACGAATACATTACACTCTCATGAATGAGAATGTAAAAAATTATAGTTGGTGTCTCAAAACTCTTCATAATTGAAAATTATTATTTGATAAACAAAACACCTATTTTGGGCTTTTCCTTCCTGAAAAATTTGTTGTTACAAAAAATATTTCCATAAATCAATTTAATATTGATTGCTCGCTGATAAAATACATCCAAGAATAATTAGAAATGCTATAAAGAAATTTATCATAAATACCCATGTTAGGCAATATGCATTTTTATGTAGAAATTTATTTTTCTCTATAACATTTTACACTTGATAATTCATGACAAAAAGTTTTATATAACTATATTTAAGAATATTGTAACAAATAAATCAAAAATAAACAATTATTGTCGGAATTTTTATTGTTTTTAGTGTTGATAATTTCCAAATTCAAACATTTTCAGGAAAAGCATGAATTTTTATCTCTTAATCTTATCAGGACCAATTTCTAGTGATTACAATAGTTATCAATAATTTGATCAATAAATGCCTTTCATCACGCAAGGTTTGAATTAGGATATATTTACTCTCATTTACCAAATTTGTTCATCAGCAAAAGGCCTAAATAGGTGTTTTGCTCATAAAAATTGTTATTTACAATTAAGATATTTTATTTTTATAATCGAAAATTACTTGTTAAACGGTGCTACTAATGATTAGTGTCCCATAATAAATCTGGCTTTAAGTAAGATAGCCAAATTGAATAAGTGTGTTTAAAATTATTAATAATAATAATAATAATTGTTAATTGCGAAGAGTTTTTGAATACCAAATATCATTTTTTGAATAAATCTCAGAAATTCCAGTTAAAAAAAAAACCGTTCCCCGCAGAAAACGACTCATCAAATTAGTTATTTATGTTCTCAAAATATATATCGGTTTCAAGTATAAGACGAAGCAAGACTATTTTTTTCAGAAGAAAAAAATCAAATCTGCTAAATATCCCTTTTGCCACACATTGCGTTAAATAAAAAATTATAATTTGAAAATCGGTTTCGTTAATTTTCTTAGAAATTTAATGGGCATCATTTCTAAAAAAGCGTCCACATCCGTTTAGAATTTGCGAACTGCAGACTGTAGACAAATAGAAAATTTCGATTCATTAATTATTTCTAGAAATATTTAACTTTTTATCTCCAGAAGTCGATTTTTTAACTTTCTAGCAGCTTATTTGAAACGAGCACTTTAGTTATCAAAAAAGAAATGAAATCTGATCAAAAACATCTACGATGCAAACAATTCCACCAAGTAAAAAGTTATCAGTGCAATTAACAGAGATTGTGAAATCAAAGTTTGCTAAGTATTTCTAAAAATTAAAACTTGGCGGCCGAAAAACTAAGTGTAATTTTTACTCGGATTTGAGGGTAACGATTGCCTGCAACAAAAATTAACCCGGGAGGGTCATCTTTACCCTGACATCTCGGGTACTCTTTTGAGTTCACCTACGTTGTGAGGGTAATTGTCAATGTTTACTACGAATTTTGCAAGTACGGCTGTTTTGAGTACGGCGACTAACACGGCTAGTATTTTTTTTATAGGGTAAAGCACTATAGGTTTAAAGCACTATTTTCGAAATGCCTGGTATGAATGTGACATTTTAATGTGAAAATAAAGAAGCACACCGCTTTCGAAATATCAAAAAACTAAAGACACTGTAAAGAATGCCTTCTGCTTGCGTACAATGACAGTTACTACCAACACACGGTAATATTTACTGTGTACCCGTACGAACAGGTAATAGCAGACAGTTTACTTAGTAAAAATGCAAAATTATCTGCCACGAAATTCACTTGAAGTTTTTTCTGTAAATACAATCTCAACATTTAGGTTTATTTATCAATCTACAAACATTTTTAATTCAGATATTTTTTAAAATTATTTAGCAAATTTTGATTTCGCAAACTATGTTGATTGTACTGACAACTTTTTACTTGACGGAATTTCTTGCATCATAGATCTTTTCGGTGAGATTATTTATATCTATTAAAAATTCAAAATACATTTTTTAAACTGTTTTTTCTGTAAGGCTTTAGACAGAAAAAAATCCACAAAGGGAACTACTTGAAAAGGAAAATATAGTAATTTCGCTCAATTCAGGTAAACCGAAGTGTAAAATTTCTCTGCGTGTGTCTCGGAGATGATTATTTTTTCCCAGAACGGACTGTCTCACAATCGACCACCTCATCGATTTAATTTTTGAATCCCACCATGTCAAGGACATAGAGACGCGATCTATACGAAATTTTTGACATCTGTCTAGTGCGATGGACTCAATTTCACTCTTTTGAATTTGTTGACAATCGAAGTCATTCGAGAACGAAAAACGACTCCCAACCGCATCCTCTCGACTTCTACAAGGATTTAAACGGCTTCGAATGGTGCACTTGGAATTGTCGCGTTCCGCACAATGCTTTTCACAGTGGCTCTTTTACAATCGTCCCTTCATTGCAACTTCAGCTATTGCCATCTTGGACCATTGGCCCTAAATCGTCGATTGAATAGGAAGGAAAGTGATCCCTGGAAGCCTCACGCCCAACTCATTTTGAGGTGTATTTCACCCTTGAAAAAAACAGATATACAAAATCCGAGATCTTATTTCCCCCAAAAAAAGGCGCCAGCCAGGTGCACTAATACTTTTTACATTAGTAAAAAATTAAGTCTGCATTTGACTTATAATTTAACGAAAGAGGGATACAAAAATTTTGAAAAATAATAATTGAGGAATATGTAATATTTGTTTATTCAATTAAAATAAAAAGCTGTACTATAATTTAGGGTAATTATGGTACGAAATGAACGTACCTTGTACTTTTTTAAATATCAATAAATAGTAATTGTGCAGCAGTTTTTTTAATGATCGACAAATCTTGTGAAATATATTAAAAGTAGAAAAGGTTTTTTTATTGAACAAAATTGTTTGGCTTATTGCATTTCGTTGATATGAATAAAAAAATTTGCTTCAACGAACGTTGTATTAAGTTTTACCAAACATTTGTTTGATTCGAGTCAATATTTTTCTGAGTAAAGTAAAGAGAATATCTTTTACAAAATATTTTCTAATTTTTTTTGAAAACATAATGGCGGAGAAAAGTATTTCAGTTATAAATCATTGCATCTTTTCAAAGCATTACTTTTATTCTATACATATTTCGTAAAATTAATATTTTCGAAAAAATTGTTTGCTAATTAAATTTTTTTCCGAGTTTGGACCATTTACATAAAAAATTACGTAAGAACAAAATTTCCTAATGTTACAAGAGTCCTATTATGAAATACTTATTGCATAGATTTTTAAAATTTTAGTTGCTTTTCTTTAAAAATCAGAAATTAAAATATAGCTCCAATTTTTGCTCAGTGACAAGTCCCCCAAATGTTAATTTTTAGTAGGTAAGTTAGCAACATTTTCAAAATGAGCATCGTACGATTTTTGTGTTACCAATTTCGGTGACACTCTTTTATGATTTCTAATCAAATAAGAAATAAAATTCATGTGGATACAGTACCAAACAGAGGGTGACAAAAATGTCAGTATTTTTTATGAGATTTTTATGGCACTCTGAATGTTTTTTAAATAATTGCAAAATTTTATATTCCACTCGTTTATCGCTGCTTTAACTCTTTTATACTGGGTGTTCATATAGATTATGTGTTCCGCTTTGTATATTCAGATTTCAGCTCCAGTCACCTCGTTCAGGCTAACAAAGCTGGTCGAAATTTAAGTCAAAATTGATTAGAGAAAGGACTATTTATTAAAGTTATGAATAATCGCTATTCTGAAATCTGCTTTCAAACGTGCCATTTTCAAAATAAATAAAAGTACTCAATACTTTAAATAAAAATTTTTAGTAAATAATTAACAGAAATAGCTTCTAAAATAACAGGAAATTCATTAGGTTTTAAGTTAATAAATAAAAAACATAGAAATGTTTCAAAATATTTGTTAATGCAAAAAATTGTGTACGTTGCTATAAAAAATTCTAAGAATCTTTAAATAAAAAAATATAGCAAAATTTTAATTTAAATTAAAATAAAATTTTATATAATTTTATAACTGCGATATTATCCTTAAGTTAGATTTTTAAAGTCCCATTTAAAAAAAGTCATAATCCAAATTTCACAACTTCTTGGCAACGACACATGGAGAGCTTATATAGCATTTTCTGTCAACCTTACAGCATTCTTAGGGGTCTTAAAAATGTACTGACATTTTCTGTAAATGTAAATCTTACAGATATTTATATTTCCGGAAAATCATACTTTTATCATACTTTTACATACATTTGCTGTACACATTAAAAACAATGCATGCTGTCAGCATTCCGTAAAATTAATAGATTCTTTGTTCTCCTTTGCTATACAAAAATTCTGAAAATATTTTGAAAGATACATATATTTGAAATTATATTCAATATCAAAGTTTCGATGCGTTATTTTTAATTTGTTCTGAAAATGTATTAAGCAACACATTGATAATTTTGTCCCATAATTAGCCCACTTCAGATTGTTTTTGAAAATATTATCAAACAGCCTTTACAGTCTACAATAAACTGATTATGAAAGAATACTATTCTATTTCCCTTGCAGTTCACGCTTAAATGAAAAAATTACAAGTAATAAATTGCAAAATCGGTACTCTGTAAATTAGAAGACAAAGGCGAAGGTTAAGGCAATTAATCTTCCTCAGGCTCCGGAGGTACTAGGAAAATTTCTCGGGCAGTGAAGCAAGATCACCCCCACCTTATTTTGTAGAAACCTTGCAGAACGTTTATGCTATTCTAAAGCGAGTTAGTTCCAAATTGTTCGATTGTCCTTTTCGAGTGGATGGTCCATTGTCGTGTGGTCGCAGCTGCGCCGTTTGGCTCTTGCCCCTTGGCGTGCCTTTTAAATCGCAATTATGCGTCGCGAGCCCAGAAGAGGCCCATTTTCTGGCTTTTCGCTCAAAAACTGATCCTACACCGGTCATCAACAATGAAGTCAGGAACGAATTTGAAGGACCCTAAAAGGGTCCCGTATTGTCGAGGGCGTGAGGTCCTTCCGAAGACCATTTCCTTGCCCTGATGGCTGACCCACCGTGAAAAAGGCGAGCACTATTGATTGTATGTATAACCTATAATAGTAGAGCAGGTAAGTTAAAGCCAGGATCGAGTTGTAAAAGATACCCCGTGGCAAAACTTAACTTTCTGTTGTCCACTCGAAGAAGAGAGCAGGGCAATGTATCGATCGTTACTCAGAAAGTCCTCGAAAGACCAAGAAATCAATGACGTCCAGATACTATCTCAGACCAATTGTTGATTGTTCCTTCTCTTGCCTCCAGAATCTGCTCTCCTTCGAGTCTTCGAGTTCCTTTTTCAGGCAAAGCTTCACTTTCGAGTACAAGCTTCAAAAAGATAAATATAAAGACAATTATTAATATTATTAAATGGAATGTTCAAAAATTACGTCAAGCTATTTTCAAAACTTTTTCCATACCTCTCCTTCTTCGTCCCAGATCATCACACAAAGCTTGAGCCTCCCAGGATGATGTCACAAATACCAACCCCCCACCCCCTTTTAAGTCGAAATTTTGTCTTCGGGTTCATTTGATAAACGCCTAAAATAAAACACGAAACATACAAACATAATATTTTCAAATACTTCTTACAACGAAATGCTCTCAAAACATAGTAAATAAAGTGATTTTTCACCAAAACAGAGGACTAATAGGGAAATAAATTCTTCTAAATAAAATGTATGCATAGGTACCACACCGTATTAAATTCAATGTGAAACGCAAAAGATTTCAGGTTTTTCAATCCAAAAACACGAATTTCGCAACAAAGCAGTTGAATATCGGAACAAAAAAATGACTTTTTTGACAAAATAGTTTAATATTCAACGAAATAATCACATTTTCAAACAAATAGTTAAATTTTAAACTAAGACAATCAAATTTTCAATTACAAATTAAATAGTTAAATATACAGTCGAAACTATTAATTTTAAACAAACAAAAACGAATTTAATAAAAATAGTTCCATTTTCAACCAAAGAAATTAATTTTCAACCAAGAAGATTAATTATAATTTTTTTTATATTTCAACCAAGAAAAGATTTTAGTTTAAAATAATTGCAATTGTCGAATTCAACCAAAAAGATGAATTCTCAAAGAGAAATGTAATAAATGAAGTTTCAAAGGAAAAGATGTTAATTTTAAATAAAAAACAGTTGAATTTAGCCAAAAAAGACAAGTTTAAACCAAAATATTTTAATTCTTAACCAAAGCAGATTATACATTTTAATCAAAAAAGATAAAATGTCTATCAAAAGAGATGAATTTTCAAACGAAATACGAACTTTCAAGAAAAGAGTTGAATTTTCAACCAGGAAAAATTTTGCAGTCAAGAGAGAAAATGTTTTGAAGCAAAATTTTAAATTTACAAACCAATAAGGCAAATTCTCTAGAAAACAGTTGAATTATCAACCCGAAAGTATGAAGCTTCAACCAAAAACTTAATTTTCAACCAAACATTTGAATTTTAAACTGTAAACGATCAGTTTTTAATAAAAATTTGAAAGGTTGCATTAGCAGTTTCAATCAGGGGGTGCATTTTCAGTCAAGAAGATTAATTTTCTGCCAATAAAGACAAATGTATAACAAAATACATAAATTTTCAAATGTTAATCAAAGAAGTTGAATTTTCAACCAAACAAGGTGAATTCTCAATAAAAATATTATTATTTACTTGAATTTTCAACTAAAAACGATCATTTTTTAACCAAAAATATAATAGTTAAATTTTCTGTCAAAAAACTTAATTTTCAACCAAAAACAAGAATGCATTTTTAACAAAATAGATAAATCTTTAACTATAAATAGTACAATTTTGAACCAAAAGAAATTAATTTGTGCATTGAATAACTAATGATTCACATTGAAGTGAAAAGCAAGAAAAAGGGGAGAGAGTGTAAAGTATGTATTCAGATGCTTTAATGTGATGTCACATTCTGCGTTGACCCCTGTTCCTACGTCATAAATTGTCGCAAAACCTGCTAACCCCCTGCCCCCTGGCAGTGTGATGTAGTTTTGGAACAGCCCCTAAAGTAAAACTAAAATTTAATTTAATTTTTAAGAAATATAAATAGCAATTGAACTTTGAATGAATCCCATATCTTGATTTGATTTCTTTTCTCACTTGGATGATTCCAAGAAAGACACAATATAACACTTTTAATTGTTGCAAGATGTGACAAGACTTTTTTGTGTTAACAATCGGTTTTAATATATAAGCGTACTACCGTTTGGCGCAACTTTCTCTCGAGATTGTTCATTGGCATGTCGTATATCGAATATGCTGTTTCAACTTTTGCCTCACTTTTATCACACACGAGTCATTATATTACCTAGACATCTATCTCTCGATCAAGTCGATATAGGCCACATTGGCTTCTCATGTACCTTAAAAAAAGAGACGGTGCGCTCACATCCGTTGCCTGTCAAGTGAAGCCAATAAAGAGATTAATGTATCACGTCGGAAGGAGCCTGTCGAGCTTACGTAGCTAATAAGTCTCGGATTACTACGATTAATTATGGAATTGTACGATTGCTAACGATCCTGTTCTGGGCCCACGTGTCGCCTCACAAATACCTTCATTATGGCGCTTTAACGATTGTCAATTAAGCCGCAGGAAAAAACACGAAGCGAGCATTTTTTTCGGTAAAAAATGATGCAAGTGAAAACTTAGTTCAAAGGAAAGGAAAGATTTAAAAAATGTTTCCTCTTTTGAAAAAAATGGGATGAGGATGAGAAATAGAAAATTAAATACGCTTTCTCAAGGATTGTTGTTTTTATATTTTGCAGTAATTTTGATGAGCACAGATGCTTTAGTTTTGCCACTTTAGATTTCACTGGTAAAGAAAGTGACAGTCACATAGCTGCGAGTTTGAGCGTTAAATCACTTTGTGTTGGCATGGAGTCTTAGCCAGAATTGTGACATATGAATTGTCAGTGCAATCAGTCAATTGCACGCTCTTGCTTCAAGCTAAAATTGTAACTCGACAAGAGAAGTGTTTTCAGCGAGTCTTGAGTATTCAATCATAGTATAATGGTCTAAACTCTAATCTAAATAGTCCAATCTTATTGTTTTCGAAACAATATTAAAAAGCCAGACAAAAGATACTGTAATTTACATTCAAACACAAGACCATCTGGCCCTTATGACCCGATCAGATGAAATCACTTTAAAAATGTGTAATTTCTGCACTATGCTATCGAGCCTGTCAATGTAGTTCTTCCATTCGCCTAAAAACCCTTCAAGTCTGGTCAGACACCTGCTTTCACTTCCCAAGCCCAGACTTCACAGTCAAAATCGTCTTAAAAAAGGGGAAAAAGGGTAAAAAAAATAGGGTAATAATAGGGGAGTCAATTATTTAAAATAATATTAATGTAGTTACCATATCTAATTCAATATAAGACACTTTAAATTCATAGGATTTGAAATTTAAATAGGGTAATTGGTACAATGCCCCCCCCCCTTATTGGACACCTTATTTAAATATGCTCATATATATATTCGGTGGCCAATCATTTTTACCGTGAATAAAGTGGAAACATAATGCAAAAATGAGCTCCAAATTGTTCAAACTTTTTATAGACTATGTATGAGGCTAATCACTGTGCTTTCAAAATCAGTGAAAAAATTAACATCCAACATTACAAACAATAATTATAATGGGTGTTGGTGGTAGATGCTGCCTTCTCGCGTAAAAGTCGGCCTCGAATTCAGGCGCTAGTTTCCCAGATTGTGCATATATTACACACGACTTTTTACACATGATGCCTGTTTTTGTATAAATCATCTCGATCATTTTCGAGACTGGTAGTTGCTGCCTTAAATCATTAATTTAAACAGTATTAAAATTTTAAACAAATTATTTCGACAGTTGGATAGATCTCCCTTCAACAATTTCATTAATATAAAAAAGTCATTTTTCGATTTTTCGTAGTTACTGCCTATTTTCATGGAACGCCAGAAGAAGGAAAAGAGTGTGAAATCTGTAAGCTTGAAAATATTGAAGTAGCAGCAGTAAAAACTTTATATCGCTCTCATATATCACATAAACCCAACAAAACGATTTAATATATGCTACCAGAGATCTACTTGTTGAAAAATTTTTAGAGAAATGGTACATCTTGAGTAATTAGTTTCAATTATTATCTTGACCACCACATTCAGAGAATCTACTACTAAGGCATTGTTACCCTGGCTGGATAAAAATTCCCAATCTAGAACTCTTCTAAGGGATAGGGTCGTTGACAAAGTTCCCGACCATGGTCATTGGCTCGGTTGCACATCTAGATACCGATGCTATAGCACGCGCAGTGAATATACCCACACCCATGCCTCAACCGCATTCCAAAAGCGTGCCAGTGTCAGTTTCGAAAGTGAATGATATGTAATTTATAACCGAGAGCAACCAGAGCTAAATTCCCTTAAAGAAAGAAAAAAGAAAGGGGTGTAGAACGAGGAGAAATTGGTGTTTTGGTTGGAGCAAGTGAGATAAAATGTGGAGAAAACGAAGAAACTGAGAGCCAACAGAGTCTAAATATCGAGCACATGTCGAGTCGTTCTCCCTAAATGCCGCCGAAAATAGAACCCTGGAGTCCCATACGTCATTTCAGGACGCCTCGTATGTTTGGTGTTACGCGGTCGATGTTTCACGGTGTTTCGCGGTGGTGTAGACTGTAGATCGAGGGAGTGTCACAAACTGCATCCCCCTAATAGACCGGCTGTCTTCTTAATTGACTAGGTGGGTCGTTGTCGCGTGATGGGTCGCGCCTCCCGGTCTAGAGGGATAAAACCGTCGAATCGACTTAAAATCAGCGCAGGAAGTGATTCATGGAAAACGCAAGCTAAATAAACTCAGGTTTATGATCCTAGAAAAGCTGCTCGCGATACGATGTGCTTTGCTTTTACTTAGCACTAACACGGCCACTACAAGTGGTACTATATAGCGTAGGTATGCAACCTGTTTACGACTTCCACAATACAAATACAAAGTTGAGGTTTCGGGGACATCTGGAATGCGGCTCGAATGGCAGATTTTTCTCACTCTAATGCCACTCTCATGCGATAAAACAGTTTTGCTGCCAGGATTTGTAGTTAGGTTGTAGCTTGAGGTTATGTTGTATCGTAAAGCATAGAGGCTTAGGAAAATTATGTTCCCTTGTAGGAAAACAGAGGAAATTTTGGTCTTTGTGTTTCACAATTTGTAAAGCTAACTTCCTAATGTAGAAAATGGATATTGTTTTTAGTCGACTGGGTTTGAAATAAAATAACCTTAATATATTATAAAAATACCTTAAACTAAATTTAAAGTACTTTGCGAATTTGTATTGTTAAAGAGAATATCACTGGTAAAAAACGTATACACAATGTCCTTCAAAAATTTATAGGAAACGCTTAAATGGCAATGTTCACTTCGTGCCAGATAAGTACCATCTGAATAAAATTGCAACGTGTTAAAAAAGTACTAAATATAGGATAAATGGCAAGTATAATTCATGTGATGACATTGCTGGCTCTAAAATGAATCCCTCAGTTTTAATTTATGTAATACTTTCCCCACTTGTTCATCATTTATCAATATTAGGTCTTTGAATTAAGATTTTCTATCCACACTGAGGATTGGTTTACCACTTTTACTCGAAAACTTGGGGGATATCTCATATGCCACTTGTTTTTCTTATATTCCACAATAGTTTTATAAATACTCAGAATCAGGTCTGACTACCATTCTGATACAGAACTAAAAGTGTCGACTCAATTCGACCGCCTCGAACGATCGGAGCAGACAAGTGTAAATCAGGGAAAAGCATATAATGTGCAATGGATTGCACTTCGCAGAAGCGATTCGTTTTAACATAGAAGGGGAGGTGTGAGATCGAAAATATCTTATCCTTAGGATGTGAAAGGTTATTTCAAAAGAGAGAAGAAACCACTGGAGGCTTAAATAGGAACTTGGAGAGAAAGAAAGTCATCAGGAAAAAAGGAAGAAAGAAAGGAAGTGGAGAGAAAAAGTAGAGGAAAAGCAAGAAGGATAGAAGAAAGGAAAGAAATAAAGATGGAAAGAAAGAAACACATAAGGAAAAAAAGCAGAGGACAACTGCAAACTCAGATGCTGGGCGGGGGCGTGATAAGGAGAGAACGAGACGAGAGGAGACGAAGAGTCGAAATAGGCGGAGTAGAAGCAAAAGGATACGCGTAAACACAAGTAGTTAAAGCGATCTTTAACGACAGGAAATGTTAGACGCCAGGAACATGTGTTTCGGGGTTTCGCGCTCGTTCTCCGCAATTGCACTCGTAACTTCGATAACTCGCTTATTATCGCGTACGTGCTCGACTTAATTACGTCGCTCTCTCAGTTTTTACTCCACTCTCCCATAATCTTTCATTACTAAAAATATCCTCTAATTACTGACATTTGAAAAACATTCTTATAGCAACGTCCAACTCCAAAGAATACAGACTAAAAAGACCAGTAGACTGAAAACGCAACGCATCACCTTCTTACTGCAAGCCGAAGTATTCTAAAATGGTTTTCTGAATTAAATAGATTCCACGCTCATTTATTATTCAGATCGAAAGAGAGATTCAAGGAATGATCAAAAAATGTGTTCGCCTTTGCAGGACTACACGAATGACTATGCAATTAGTATAATAAACAACATCGGACTAAAAATGTTTTTGTCACCCCAAAGGCATCGGTTTTTCGTCAATGTTCCCAAGTCAAACGCTGGCTCACCTGCCCGGTTAATCTGCCTTTTCGCTAATTAATTAGCCCTTCCGCTAATTAATTTATACAATTAGCGAGAAGCGGAAAAAGTCTCTACAGTCTACGTCCTACGAGTACAAGAAAGACTTTTAGGTTGGGTGCCCTCTGTCAGCGTGAAATCAATCGAAAGAGTAGCGGCAGGTGCTCGCCGCCTTTTACCCTGTGGTGGGACGTAGCAATTTAAATTCTGCCAGACACCCTTAACCAGCTGGGGTTCAAAAACAGAGCAGCACGGACCAGTGCGAGCATAGAAAAATCGAGCAAGAAAAGGTCCGGTGCCAACGACAAGAGTTTGTTTTTTGAAGTCTATATTGCTTACAAATGTCTCGTTGTAAAAAACAACCGCCACGGTCCTAATGAGTCTGGTTTGTTAAAAGATGTCGTTCTTTTTCCCCTTTTTTTTACCGCTGCATCGCGTGGCTCCATTAAGCTGAAGAACATTGTAGAGCGGAATCTTAATGTTTCCCTTTTCGAGGAAGGACCGGCGAACTATCCACCGATGTTTCGCGAAAATTGGTGGTTTATAGGTGCTTAAAAGGCTTAGATCGATCACTTATTTCCAAAAGAGGAAGAGCTGCGGGATTTGACAAATTGATGCTGTTTCAGAGAACTTTAGGTCATGAGCTGCTGATCGACAGACAGACTCATTAGGATTGCCTAAAAAGATCAGTTTTTTCTTTTTCTTTTCAACTTAGTTCTTTTATTTGTAAATAATTTATATGTTTTTAACGATCTTTTACTGCTATGAGTTTTTCTTTCGGCCCCAAATATTCTCACGCTGAACGAAAAAAGGTTTATTTTAAGACTAGATATCAGTGCTAAAATTAAATATGAAAAAAGTATCCTGATGGGTGGTACGGAATGAATCCCAGTTCAGTCTCTAAAGGATAACATTTGTTGGTTTAAGATTCATTTCTTTTGTAATGAACTTAACAGTATGAAGTTATCCCAATCACTGTTGGTTATCTATCATTTAAAATAGAATAGAATCACAACCAACGCATCGTTCGAGATGGAGTCTTCCAGCTGGTGGCTAGTTCGCGCTCACGTTAAGTGACTTCCGTCAATGGCAACATACACTCATCTTGCCATTCAATGCCGGCCTAGGGTCTTTTCGGCGCAGAGTCGAACGCGTTGTTTCATGCCAACACTCAGGACTGCATATATAGTCTCTCAACCCGGCACAGTTTGGCACAGTTTGGCACAGTAGCGCCCAGAGACAGGGAGACAGATTTCAAGCGTGAAGCTGCGGCACAAAATCGGTCAGCGCAGAATTGGGAGATAAGTTTACTGATGAATTAAATTCTTATCCTATTAAAAATGACAGTACAAGCTTGAAGGGGAATTAAGCTTGATGGATTTAGTAAATATATTCTCATCCAAACAAAATCCCGTAACGATAGATAGAGCATGGCATCCCCAATTTAGTAATGTCAAACATATCTGGTAACGCAAAATTGTAGGTGGTAGTCGCAATTCCAAGATGAAAACGTCGCGATGTGACATGAACGATTGTAAATGGTCCGTGGGTGCACTTAAACGCCCATTTCCTCCGAAATCCACCGAAATCACTTAGACCGGAGCTAAGCGTTCCAATTAAGAGGTATGCGTGTCTCGCTTCTGGTATTCATGGAGGGGGAATTTTTTCTCTTCTTTCTCTTTTCTTGGTTCACGCATACGTTACACTGCTCCCAGTTTCTTCTTCTTTGTCAGTATCTTCTTTTTCACTTATTTTTCTGCGTGGAGAACTTTTTCTTTTATAGCTTTAAAGAGCCTAGTGGCTAAACAGATGAGCATCTTTCGGTCTATTAGCGGATCTGCCATGCTCGCACGCACAGGAGAATTGATATCTCTCCCAGAGTTCACCCTCGTGTGCAGTTAGTGAATCTTCACGCTCTTCCGGTTCAGAGCAAACGATCATCGCGCTTACAATTAAATGCATCGTGACTCGCATCCTCGGGAGGTCGAAAAAATAATTTTAGAGGGAAAAAATTGTCTCCCGTAATGTGGGAGACCCCAGGCACGCACTTATTTTATAGCTTGTTTAACACGCACTTTTAAATGTGTTTCACTTACAATGTGCGTTTGGAATCGAATTTACTGCTGCTGCAAAATTTATTGGATGCTTGAGCGAGGGTGAAAAATTAAGGGGATTGGTGCTATGTAAAATGATAAATTGGTTTAGGATAATTTATGGATACCGGTCCCTTTTTGCCAAAGGAAATATTTGCAGTGATTGTAGGTTTTAACAATTTATCTAACACTGGATTTTCTAAGGGTAGATAACCTACAGTCAGAATAGCCAAAAAAACTTTATTTTCAAAATTCCCTGATTTTTCCCTGACCATTAATATTCAAAGATCAAATTTTAATCTTGTAACATTTTAAAAATAGGATCATTTATAAACGGGATAAAAAAATTGAAATAAAAATTTTAACATTTAAAATTGATTTATTTTAATCAAAACA
>CAKNWT010309123.1:0-13653 GCA_932066315.1 Andricus coriarius | reverse complement strand
CGTATTTTTTGGTTAAAAGTTCATTTTTCTTGGTTAAAAATGATATTTTTTGTCGAAAATTCATTTGGTTGAAAATACAACTATTTTTGGTTGAGGTTTAGTATTTTATTTGAAAATTCAATCACTTTGTTCTAAATTAATCTTTTTTGCTGAAAAATTCAACTGTTTCGTGGAACATTCATTTTTTTATAGAAAATTCGTCTTTATGGATTGAAAATTCATCTTTTATGGTGGAAAAATCACCTATCTTGGTTGAAAATTAACTTTTTTGTTGAAAATTTAACTGTCTTCTAAAAAATTCGTCTGTTTGGCATAAACAATTTTCTTTAATTGAACCATTTTGTTGACCATTTATTTTTCTTCGTTGAAAATTATATTTTTTGTTAAAAATTTAACTTTTCAGGTTTATAACTCGACTGTCTTTAAGAAATTTCGTCTTTTTAGGTTTAGCATTCAACGATTTGGCTAAGACTTCAATTGCTTTGTTGAAAATTCGTATCTTTTCTATGAAAATTCTCAACTATTTGGTTGAAAAAGAAATTTTTTTATTCAATAATTTGATTGAAAATGAATCTTTCGCGTTTCAAATTCCACCGTTTTTTACACCATTCGACTTTTTATCTTGAAAACTGAACTCCTTTGTTCAAAAATAGTCTTTGTGTTGACAATTCAACTACTTTGTTCAAAAATGCGATATATTAGGACTTGAAATCTTAGGAATTTAAAGCATTTCATATTGAAATAAATATGGTACCTACAATAATTTTATTTCAAGAATTTGTTCTCTTATTATTCCCCTATTATTCCCATATTATTCCCTTACTTTCGGGAAAAATCACAGTATTTCTCCTGTTTTGAGAAAAATTCGGTCTGTGAAGTCTGTAGAAATTTAAAAATCGGATTTAAAAGAAAATGAAATTTTAGGTGCCAAATGGTTTCAAGAATTTCCGGAAATAAAGATTGCAAATTATTAGAAAAATATAATCTTAATGGATAATTCAGTTAAAAAGAGAACCTTTTTATCACCACCACTTGGCATGTACTTGTCGTTCTTTGCAGCAATTTTCGGTTGCGCTTTGCTGAAGTCGAGTTTTCTGTTTTCAATTTTCACTTTTCCACCACCTGGTTTGTAGCTTGTGTTTTGCAATGACCCAATTTTTGACTTTACGGTCTTCAGATTAGGAGAGGGCGCTGCTCCGACCTGAACTTTATTCATCGGTACTTCTGGAAAAAAGTTTAATATTTATATCTATGCATACTTTTTAATTTCCTTTTCGACGTTTTACATGGTTTACTTTTTTATCGGCAATTACTTTTTTGTTATTATTTTTTCATTTCATTTTACCCTCGATATTGTCCCCTGTAAAAATTTTGTGTGAAAAGTATATTTAAATAGAAATGCAATATTGAGTTTCAGGGAAATAAAGTTATTTAAATAAAGTGTTTTCAAACATTAAACTTTAAAATTCAAAGGTTTGAGAAGCTACTTGAGAGAATGCTTAAAACTAACTTTTCTTGTCTTGAATGCTTGCCGATGAAGCCGTATCAGGTGTCCTAGGAAGGGATTTGGCGGATTTGCTTGGGGACTTTACAGGAGAGCCGGCCGTCGACCTTTTGTCAGTTTCCCTTGACTTTGAAGACATTCTCTTTGTTGGGGAACCTCCTATCCCATTTAACATAGGTGCCTAAACATAATTATTAAAATTTTCAAATACAAACCTTAATCTCATTTTTTAAGTTCCTGATTAAGTTTAAAACAAATGTACCCAGCTTAATTGTTATGCTGTTCAAATTTTATTCTCAGCTGAATAAAAATATAATAATAAAATGTGAAAAATAAATAGTTACCCACCTCGCAACGCTGTGTCGATTCATCAACGCCACTATCATTTTCAGCGTCTGTAAAAATAACAAACGAAAGATTAATTTCCTATTTCTTACTCATTCTAGCTCACTACTATCGGATTCATGAAACTCTCTTTCCAATTTATTAATGGCGTACCGAAGCAATTTTCACACCCACTAAGTGTCTCTTATCCACCTACGTTATTACCTCTAATTATACCCAATTTTATAGAAACTTAATTATTCCAACTTCAGCTACTTTCTAGAACTTCCATATTGCGAAGGATGTGGCTAAGTGTACCGATATTTCTATACAAATAGCCGCATTTGTTCGGTACAAATAGCGGTAGCTGGAGAAGGAGCTATTTGCACCGAAATTTCGGTACAAATAGCCCTATTTTTTCGGAACATGTAGACTGGGGTGGTCCAAAAAACGCTTTCCACCCAAGAGGGCAAGGCCCCCCGCAAAAGTTTCCATTTCCGGAGAAAGAAAATCCACTTTTTTTTCGAAATTCGAATATTAACACGTGCCACCGGGCACTTCAAAATCCCATTTAATTAACATGGGGAAATTTTGGATTTTCGAAAAATTGAACTCATACTTCGAGGTTTCATCGAAACGTGCCGAGTTTTTTAGAGATTGAAGAGGAGTACCTATGAAATAAAACCATACTAATAACTTTCATTTTTAAGCCATCCTTGCCCCCCCACAGCGCCCCAAATATGACCCAAAAATCAAAAAAACTACATTTTTACGCATTATTGTTACTCTTTAGCAATTTCCGCCGTCTTTTTCATACAAATAATTACTAATGGACAATTTAAACATTTTCCATGTCTCTCTAAACAATTTTTAATTGTTTAAACAAATGTAACTTATTTAAACAATTATTTGTTGCCAAAAATGTAAAAAACTTATTGTTTATTCTCAACATTTCTAAAAATTGACCCAGAGATGTCCAGTTTTTTCTGAAAATTGTATCCTATGCTACTTTTTGTTGAATAATTATATAATTTTGATACATATCTTTTAATGTTTAATGAATTCCTATTTGTTTAAACAATTTTGATTTGCTCAAGCAGTTTTTTTTTCCAAAACTTTAAAAAAAGGAAATGAAATAACATACATATAATGATGTTTCTGACTGTATAGTGTATAGAAAAAATATATTCACCATTTTTTAATTGTTTAAGCAAATATAATTTGCTCAAACAATTATTGTTGCAAAAATATTTTTTAAATCGTATATTCTGAATAACACATAATATTGAATGATTTCGAGGAGTAGCAAATTCTGTTTGAAACGTCGTGTGATTGTTTAAACAATATTTATTCGTTCAAAAATATGAAGAGAGCAATAAAAATACACTTTTACAATTTAAATGCGCCAAAAAAGATGTAAGCCATCCATACTCAATTTGAAGGAAATTTGAAAAAAAAACAATAATTAATTGTATAAACAGTAACATAAAGTTCTGAGCAGAATTTATTACTCCTCGAAATCATTCAATATTATTTTTAATTCAGAAAATACGATTTTAAAAGTATTTTTGGAAAAGTAATTGTTTAAACAAATTATATTTGTTTAAACATTTAAAAAATGGTAAATATTTTTTCTATACACAATGCAGTCAGAAACATAATTATATGTATTTTATTTCATTTCCTTTTTTTAAAGTTTTCGAAAAAAAACTGCTTGAGCAAATCAAAATTGTTTAAAAAAATAGAAATTTATGAAGCATTCAAAAATCTGTATCGAAATTATATAATTATTCAACAAAAAGTAGCATAGGATACCAATTTGAGAAAAAACTGGACATTTCTGCGTCAATTTTTAGAAATGTTGAGAATAAACAATAAGTAATTGTTTAAATAAGTTACATTTGTTTAAACATTTAAAAATTGTTTAAAGAGAAATGTTTAAATTTTCCATTAGTAATTATTCGTATGAAAAAGACGACGAAAATTGCTAAAAAGTAACAATAATGACCAAATGTAAAATAAACAACATTGGGACGCATAAGGCCTACTTTGTAGCAAGGGGCGGCAACGATGGCATAAAAATAAAAACTATTAGTATGGTTTTATTTCGTAGGTACTCCTCTTCAATCTCTAAAAAACTTGGCACGTTTCGATCAAACCCTGAAGTATGGGTTCAATTTTTCGAAAATTTCCCCATGTTAATTAAATGGGATTTTGAAGTGCCCGGTGGCAATGCATTTTTGGACCACCCTAATGTAGACACTGCCTATTGGCAAAACGGAAGAAATTTGCATATTAAATCTCACTTAATTGAAAGCTTTAAGTTACAGAACACAACTGTTGGGCGATTATAAACTTTGTTTCAAATGTTATAAAAATTCTTTCTAAGAAAACCCTTGTCATCAATAATTAAAACTTTGGGTTTTACAGTTCAGAGTTATGTCTTCTCTACAGTTTGATAAAAAATATACGGATCCCATTTCCTAATAAAATCTGTCCTACACTTTCATTTTTAAGAAAAAGGTATTTTTAAAATCTTTATAATATTTTTTTCTCTATAATATGGTGATTAATTAAAAAAATTATCAGAACTTTTATTTAGATTTTTTGAAACCTATTACCAATCCACCCACGGCGAGCCTCGATTAAGCTCAAGTTAAACGTACTGATATTCCTGATTTTGTTGTTGTTGTAATTTCCTTTATGCCTTACGATTAAATAATTATTTTAAGGCCAGAAAAAAAATCACTGCACCCATTTGGGAGAAAAATAAATTTTTTTCATTCTTTCTGTTTTTACCTTGATTTGAGCCCATTAAAGAGACTCTAACATTCAATTTTATTGTTGTTTGTCCCCGAATGTGCTAAGACTATTTTGATACTGAAGCGCAAAAATGATGCTTAATCTATTATAAAAAATCGTTCTTTTATTAACTTTCCTCTCGAAACATGGGGTTTTCAAAAATTTCAAACATTTTTTCACAAGAAAAGAAGTATTTACTTATTGATATTGCTCAAAATGAAAATGAACTTTCAATACAAATATTTACATTATTGAATAATTAATTTAAATTAATATTACAGCGAGTGAAGGCATCAACCGAATACTTTGTGCACTATATGGACATAAAAGTTTTCCTCGCTGTAATATCAATATAAATCAATTATTCGATAATGTAAATACTGTTATTAAAAGTTCTTTTTTGGACAATTTCACAAAATAAATACTTTTTTCTTGCACAAAAATGTTTAAAAATACTTTAAAGACCCGTTTTTCAGAAAAAAAACTTTTTAAGAATAAATTAAGCATTGTCTTTGCGTTTGAGTTTTAAAATAGTTTTATCATATTATTCGGAAAATAAAGAATAAAACAGAACGTTAAAGTACATTTAACCCTTGTTCGACACACTTCCGTAGAGTCACGTAATCGGCACGCTGGGATCTTATGCACCCCAGTGACAAAAACCGTTATGATAAAAACTATTTGATATTTTACCTTGATTTTTTTTTGTATTTCTTTAAAGTGTACTTTTTAATAAAGATAAGGTTATATAGCCAAAAAATTAAGTTTAGTAGGTTCAAAACATGAAAATTTCTCTTACCTTTAGGTATTTAAAATTTAGGAAATATGGCCGTGGCGTGCAAATGAACCCAGTGTGCCGAACCAGTTTTAACTGAGCTCAAATTAAGGTATAAATAACACAAAATGAAAAACAAAGAATGATAATAGATTTTTCTCAAAAATAGGTCTACAGATTTCTTTCTTTTGGGTCTTAAAATATTCCTTAGGTATACCAGAAACAAAAACAAAATCAGGAGTGCCAGCACCTTCGGTCTGACCTCAATCGAGACTAGGCGTCTACCCTCAATAAGATCACACTTTTACAAGTTCAATTAAAATTAGGGGATTGAAGTATTAGTGAAAAAAGAAATATGCAAAGTTCCTCTAGTTAGAATAGTCAATTATGAATTCCGTAAAATTTCCATTTTTCTTTACTTCAACAAGGAGGTTAAAAATAATATTTTTAGAAGGGAGAACCTAAATAAAAATTCTGAATTTATCGAAAGCCTTCATCATGTGAAATTTCATAAGCTTTCCAATAAATTAAAAAAATATTTCGGAATAAAATAAATCCAAAATGAAAGTAAAATCCAAATTTAGGACAAAATGTATAACCTGCTTTCCCTCGTACAGAAATCAAACTGCTATTTTCTTTCGAAGGAGAAGTAATTCCAGATGGAAGATTCCTCCTTGCAGTACTTGGTGTTTCAGATTTTGGTGAAGGATCTTCAGGAGAAACTGTTTCGCCATTCTCTTTATAATTTCCTACTTCCTCCACATCATCAGCAAAAGTAGTTTTCTTTTTCTCTCCATCTGGAGTTTTCAATCCAGGTGACCTTGGGGACTTGGGAGATTTCGTACTCTGCGAAGAGGATCTCGAACAGAGTGATCTCCTCTGTCCATTGTCGAATCCCTTGACACTTTCTGGAGACTTTGGTATCGTTGGTGACTCTGGGACTGTGAGTTTCTCCTGGACCAGATCCCCCTCGTGATTTTGAGACACACCTTTGGTCTCTGAATTATTTTCCACTTTGGAGGCAACCGGTTGAATATTGACTGCACTATCGGTACAATCAACAGAAATAGCACCGTTTTTAAGAAGGTCAGGAGTCTTCTCCAATATTTTCTCCTTTGATTCATTTTTGGAGTCATTTTTGGATTCATCATTCACCAATTTATCTTCAACTAAGTTTTCATTTAAGTTTTCAACTGTAGCAGATGGTGGTCTCTCCAAAGATTCTTGGGTTTTATTCAAAGAAGGTGGTATCTGAGGTTCTTTCTCTGGAGTCGCTGAGGTTGGAAGAGAAGGTGACTGATGATTAGACTGATTATCTTCATTGATTCGATTGTTTTCACTGGGCTTATTAGCCTCGTTTATATTATCTTCACTGACTTTAGTATCTTGATGACTCGTACTAGGTGATTCCGAAATTGGAGGCTTTGGAACTGCGACCTTCGTTGTGATGTTCTCGTTATCTATCACAACATCATCATCGTCATCTTCATTCTCTTTACTCTCCTTCACCAACTTTTTAGGATCTTCAACTTGTTGGACCATAGCCACTGATTTTGGTCCTTCCACATCTGCCATCCTCTCAAAGGAAATCTGCGGTACTAACTGTGGTCTTCTATCTGCAGAAGTTGGGAATCGAGGGTTCAAATTCGCAACAGAATCATTCCTCTGCAACCTTTGGTGTGGTCCAAATTCTCCAGGTCCTCTGATTTGTTCAGGTCCGTTTCTTTGGGCGAAGAAAGGTTGTTGGGGATTGTTTCCAGGAAAGGGAGGTCTTTGAAGAGGGGGACCTCGGATGTTGGGGTTCTGAATAAAACGAGGAGGACCTTGAGGTGGTCCTTGAAATCCTTGGGGTGGTCCTTGAATTCCAGGAGGTCCTTGAGGTAGTCCTTGAGGTGGTCCTTGAATTCCCGGAGGTCCTAGAGGTGGTCCTTGGAATCCTTGGTGAGGTCCTTGAATTCCAGGAGGACCTTGAGTCAGGCCTTGAGTTCCAGGAGTTCCCTGGGGTGGTCCTGGAAGTGGAGCACCAGGTTGTGGCGGTCTTGGATAAAAATTCCTCGGTCTAGGTCCTCCGTATGGAGGTCTAGGTTGAGGAAATTGACCAGGAAGTAATGAAGATCTGCTATCAAGACGTCGTAAAGGTGGTGGTTGTCCTCCAAAGCGAGGCCCGTCTACTGGACCATTATTCACTAGAAATCTTGCAGGTGGACCTTGAGGAGTTGGCTGAAAACCTGGCAAATTCGGCTTAACCTGTAAAATAAATATCTATTTCTTTGCCTGCAAATTTGTTGTCAAACACTTGGAGGGTTGATAAATGATGTTCTGAAGCCCTTCAAGGGTTTACTAATCATTTCTAATTTAGTTTAATTTATTTTGTTTTATTTATGTTTATTAGAGACGGATTAATTTTGAAGGGGATTGAAGTTGGTATCAATCAGAAAAGCTAGAAAGTTAGATATCAAGATAAGTGAACAAGCAAACACGCTAATGTTATTTTAAGGGTGGTATTTAAAACTTTTCGCCTCGTTGTTGGAGTTTATGTTTTAGTAGATTCGCACAAAAGATCGAACTTTTTGGAACATTGGGTGTTTCGAGAGAAGGAAAAGTGATAAAACACAGTGATAAAATCGCCTTAAATTGGCCCTGAGCTCATCGATCTCTCAATAACACAAAACGGTGACGTCTCGACCAAACGTTTCACCGTACCTGCCACCGTTCGCCTTGCGCTTCTTACAAAATCGATCACGAATATATAGGACGTTATCGACATTGTCCCCTAAGAGAGTGTCTGCGAAACTAGGGTTATTGATTTTTTTGGATTTCTATTTGAGTATCGGTTATTTACCATACATTTTTCAGAAAGAGATTGGAATCTATAGATTAATTTTAGAAGAGGGAGGCTTCACGTCCTTGTAAATATTTACCCTGGGTTCCCTACTTTTTTGGATTCTTAAAATAAGCTGCGCTTTTAAAATTCCTATATTTGTAAACAATTAAAATTAATAATAAATTAAAATGCATTGACTTCTATTTTAAACTCAATATTGACTTTATGGGTAACTGAAACCAAATAAGATGAAATTCTAATTTTTTTAAAAATAAGTATATTGCAAAGGGAATCTGAAAGTTATTTTTTCGGTAATAACTAAAATTAGAGATGTTTCTAATACAACAAAAAATTGCATTACAAAATATTTAGAGCTGTTAGATTTCATAGAGTCTAGACTTAGAATTGGGTTAATCTTTTTAAATTTAAATACATGGTTAAAAAGCTTTCAAAATACTAAAGGTTCCAATTTTGAAGCTTGCCACGGTTCGGTTGAAATTACTTCAACCCAAAGGTGCGAACACCAATATTGTTTATTTTGTATCTGAGATATCTCACAACTACTATGTCCGAACCGTTTAAAAAAAGTCCGTTTTTCATTTCAAAGAATCGAAAGTTCCAGTTTTTCTCAAAATGTAGGAGATATCAAAAGAATCAAAAGAGTAAAATTATTTCTTGGAAAAATTTCTACAAAAATACTTCCTTTCTATTTTTTTTAACCTCACCTGTCTTATTTTGAAAAAATCTTGATTTTTCGATTTCAAAAGGTAGAAAATGACGGGAGTTTATATGTATATAACTCTGAAAAAAATATTTTAAGTGAAATGTGTAATAATTACTGATTTCATAAAAAATCTCCAATCATGCAATTAGTCATTAGCTGTCAATTTCTGATAAGCGGATTTTAAATCTAATCGGTAACGATTCTAGCCCGCTTTAAAAAGTCTTTTGAAAACTTGAGAGCTATTTACTGATAAGAAGTAATTAGTAAATAAATTGACAAATGAAAGAATCAAAAACAGAAAAGTTGCAGGATTTACAGTCCTTTTTGCGTCTTTCAAGATTATTTCTTTTCGAGATAAGTTTGAATATTATTTTAATAACTCAGAACTTTTTATGAAAAATAATAAAAATACATTAGAAAGAAATTCAAGAAGTCAACGCTCAAAAGAATCGAAATTTCTGCAAAGCCGTATAAATTTGGAGAGATGATTAGTACCTCCAGAAATATAATATAATCGATTCCAAATGTTTTGAATACTTTTTCAGGGTCCTAAACCGCAACTATTACACATCATATTATTTTCGATTTTCAAAAATTTGGTTTTCGACCTACTCTATTTACCATGTCTCTAAATTTTGAAACATATTATTTGGAACTTCTAATAAGTACATATAAATAAAGCTTTCACTTAAGAAGCCTATCATAATTCAATAGTCAGGGAAAAAAATTTCTAAAATTTGAAACATTACATTTTTTGATCACCTGAGAAAGGTTTCTTTTAACCGAAAATTCTGTTTTTTCTTTCTTTCAATTTTGCTTACCATTGGTGCCTGCTGGTTGGCAGGGGTATCGCCTGCGATTCGAGGGGTTTCTTGTTGGTCCATAGTGAATTAAATTCTTTTATGAATTTTGAAATTCAAATGTTGATCTACTTGATCTGGACGGTCGAAGGACAAGGTTCTCCATTAACCTGTTGCTCAGGAACGAAAATACCTTTATCACGCTCGATTTCAATGTGCCCTTTAGCTCGGCCTACTTATACTTCCGTGATCTACCTTTACGTGTCGAGAACTACTTTCGTGACGTGAGGATTAAATTTACGGGGGTGGTAATGTTATTACTGCGTGTACGCATTTGTGCATTCCACAATCGTGAATATTTATCTCAGGAACCTATTTTCGTTACCACCTATGAATTGAATTGTCAAAAAAACCTGACGGAGGCGCAATAAGCAGGAACCTTTTTTTTTAGGGGTTTTTCAAACCCCGTTCAACCTACAGGAGGGGGGGGGGAGACAGGTTAACGCTAATTGTGACATCACACATGGAAAATATAAATGTGAATAACAATTTCTTGGATTGCCTGAAACAATGCAAATTAACGATTTTATTTTATAAGTAAAGCATCTAAATGCAGACATCACACTCGTTCCCCTATTCGCCCCTTTACCTCTTTTTTAAAGAAGTCTTTTTTTTACCTTGTTTTATAAAAACTTCTTCATTTTTTTGTTTTTCGTTTAAAAGAAAATTTGCATTAATAGAACCTCATAAGAACATCCAACTATCTGTCATTGAAAGTTAATTCTTTTTAATTTAAAAGTATACTTTTATCTTTGTTGTTCAGAATTCATCTCTTTTAGTTAAAAATTCTGCTGACCAGTTGAAAATTCATCTTTTGGTAGAATAGTCATTTTTTGGGTGAATGTTCATTATTTCTAATTGAAAATTTAACTATTATGTTTTTGGTTGAAAATTGATCGTTTCTAGTTCAAACCTCAACTATTAAATTTATCATTCTGAATTAATCTTTTTTGGTCTCCAATTCAACTACATTTTTGGTTTAAAGTTGAACTACTTTGTTAAATATTCATTTTATGGATTGAAGATTGAAACCTTTTGTTGGAAATTCGGTCTTTTTTGGTTGAAAATTAATTTTTTTAACGAAAAATTTAACTTATCCATTATTGGTTGAAAATTGATGGGTTTCAGTTGAAAATAAAAAAATTTGGTTGAAAATTGATGTATTTTGTCGTGAATTGATATTTTTCGGTGGAAAATTAATCTTGTTGATTGAGAATTTAAGTACTTGTTTGAAAGTTGTAACTACTTTGTTAAATATTTATTATATGGGCTGAAGATTGAACTATTTTGTTGAATATTCGTTTTTTCTATTAGAAATTAATTTTTTGTAGAAAAACTTAACTTATCCATCGTTGGTTGAAAATTGATGGGTACCAGTTGAAAATTAAAAAACTTTGGTTGAAAATTGATGTATTTTGTTGCGAATATATCTTTTTTGGTATAAAATTAATCTTTTTGATTGAAAATTCTACTACTTGGTTAAAAGTTGAACTGCTTTGTTAAAAAGTCATTTTATTAGTTTAAGATCTATCTCTTCGCTTGAAATATAACTATTTTATTGAAAATTTAGCTTTTCTTTTGTGCTGAAAATAAATTTATTCAACTGCAAATTTAACTTCCAGTTTTGGTTGAAAGTGGACCGTTTATAGTTCAAAATTTAATTATTTAGGTTAAAAATTAATTTTGTTGTTGAAAATTCAGATTTTCTGTATCATATTGTCTTTTTGGTTTCTAAATTCAACTATTTTGTGGAAAATTCTTTTTTCTTTTGGTTAAATTTTTTGTTGTCTTCCGTAGAAAATTAAACTTTTTGGTTGAATATTAATATTTTTGGGTTGAAAATTCGTCGTTTTTCTATAGAATTTGCCTTTTTGATTTACAAACTTTACTTTTGTTCAAATATTGTATTTTTGGTTTGAAAATTCATCTCTTTTTGTAAAAATTTGATCTTTTTTGGTTATAAAAATGAAACTGCTTGGTTAAAAATGAATCGCTTTTGGTTGAGGATTCAACTATTTTGTTTAAATATTCGACCATTTGGTTGAAAAATCATCATTTTGAGTTGAAAGCTAATCTTTTCTTGTTAAAAATGCAACTATTTTGTACGTTGAAAGTTAAAATCTCTAGTGTTTCAAATTGAATTCAATATGGCACTTATATATTAATTTTATTTAAAAGAATTTATTCCACTATTTTCGTGAAAAAGCACCCGATTTCCCCTGTGTTGAGAGCATTATGGTTGTAAAGTCTGTTAAGATATTATGTTCGTTTGTTTTGTGTCTTATTTTAGGCGTTTATCAAATGAAATCATAGAAAATATTAGGATTTAATGGGGATGACGTCACCTGGGTGGGGGGGGGGTGTCAAGCTTTGTATGATGACCTGTGACGAAATAGGGGAGGGTTGGAAACATTTTTCAAAATAGCGTGACGTAGTTTTTGAACGGACCCTCAGAGAATTTTACTTTCGAGAAGACTTTGATTCTTTCCTTTTAATTTTAAACATTTAGAAAGAGAGAATCTTTCAGCATCTAAATATTGTTCCAAATTGTAAGGTATAAAATTAATCGAAAGATATCGACAACTAATAAATTTAGATATGAATATTAATTGGTAATACATTTTGAATAGCGTTTTATTGTTAATATGTTACCTTTTATTCAAAGTTTTAAGCTCTTTAGAAACACATTTTACTGATCATAAAAAATGTCAGTGAAAACAATGGTGTATAAAATACGTTCGAGAATCTTTCAATGTCAGAGAGAAGAAAATATTGACTCAATCCGATGACAATGAAATATTTTTCTGATTTATCCTGAATAAATGTTTAGTATACTTTTCTACATATACATGTGCTCTTTTTGTTATTTGCAACAAATCTATTTTTGTAGATAGTTTAACTACATTAGCAGATGATACATGGATCAGGTGACATTATTTATTTTTAAATTATACTGCATGCATAACCGTCGTTCATTCAATGGATCTATTGATTTGCTAAATTTATTTCTTCCTTATTTCTACAGCCGAAAATTGAATAATTTAACTGTGATTTGATTAACATGCTACCTATAAATCATTTTTATAATTTAATTACTAAATCAACTCATTCATCTACATTTTCTTTGGCTGTGGGGCATTTCTTGTGTTGACAAATTATGTAGCTGAACCCTATTTTTCAAACTTTCATGATCGATGACCCAGAAATCTCAGAAGTAATTTTGGACTCATTCGTCATATAGTAATAACGATGTCAGCGATGATGATATAGTATATCAAATGGTTGCACTGAATTATAAAGTAATCACGTACCTTTTGAATACAGAGATTGAAATTAATTTTTATAACAAACCTTTTTAAATGCATTATTTTCGCCAAATGATACTGATGTATCTCAGTGAAATGAAGAATAAGAAAATATGAGGAACTTTGTGGATTATTTTTTATTTGCTACCCCGCCCCCCCCCCCCTACCTTTAATGACGCGAATTAAATTGAAGCAACTTATGAAATTGCAACCTTTTTTTTCAGGAGAAAACAATATTGAATGAATAAATTTCCTCTCAATTAAAATGTATTTCTAATTGAAATCAATTTATTAAATAAATCATCAGATACATTTGTTCTGAATCATAATTTGAGTCATTCAGAAAGAATATATTTCTGCACATGTAATGAAAAAATTATTTCTGATACTTCAATATGAAACTGTCTCCATAAAAATAAAAATTTTGTAATTAACTGTTCAATCAAAGAGAAAGTGACCGAATAAGTACAGACAAAATTAGGAAGACATGCGAGACTGATGTTCCCAAACTGAGAAATTTGTGAGCTCACGTTAC